>VYZQ01014433.1:12075-27499 GCA_013400655.1 Mystacornis crossleyi | reverse complement strand
TTTGTTCTTCTCTTCTCCGGACTAGACTGGATGGGAGCTTAAAGGCTTTTATTAGAAGAACCCAATCAAAACCGAAAACCCCAACCAAACAAATATCCCAGCCTTTGTGCAAATTAATGTTACATTTGATGAATGATGCCATAAAGAAACAGGCAGGGGACAACAAGCTAAGGTTTAGAGTTAAAGTTGTGCTTCTATGCCTGTTTGGGTTTTTTTGTGGGAATGATGGTTGGTTTATGTTGGTACAAATAAATGTAAGCCATTGGAAGCCCTTTATTCATTGCATCCAGAAAGTTTGTATAAGCAGTCTTTGATTTTTTAGACACTAAATGAGATTCTCAGGAGAAGATTAATTTGAAGAAAATCAGTTTAATAATCTAGTTACAAATAGAGAAGAACAAATGGCTTGAAATTTCAGGTAGCTTTTGAAAAATAACTTATAATCAGGAGGCTCAGAAATTCAAGGCAACTGAATCTTCAAAACCAGTAATTCAAATTCCTATAAAGATGGAAATACAACAGTGTAGAGGATATCTGTGTGATCTTATCTGGTCATACCAGGCTTTTAATGTAGTTGTGCTTGGTATTTGCATCTCTTGCTTCAGCTCCCACACAGTGGTTGATGAAAACTGTATTACAAGANTCTATAATCAGTCCTCCCACAGTCACTGTGGGCTTTCTTTTGGACATACCCTTTTTAAAAGGGTAAAAGGAAGGGCTGTGGGAATTACTGACCAGTCAGCCTCACCTCTGTGCCCAGTAAGATCATAGAACAGATCCTACTGGTAGCTATGTCAAATCATAAGGAAAACATGGAGGTGCCTAGAGACAGCCAGCAGGGCTTCACCAAGGACAAATCATGCCTGACTAATCTCACAGCCTTCTGTGATGGAGTGACTGCATCAGTGGACAAGGGAAGAACTACAGATATCTCCCTGGACTTCTGTAAAGCCTTTGACATGGTCCTGCACAGCATTCTTGTGACTGAATTGGAGGGAGAAGGATCTGATTAATGGACTGTGATGAATAAGACATTGGCTGGCTGGCCATGTCCAAAGAGTTACAGTCAACAGTTCAGTATCCATGTGAAAACCAGTAATGACTGGTGTCTCTTAGGGGTCTCTACACAGACAAATACATTTTGGTACCTTAATCAACGGCATAGAATAACTGAGCGGAACCTCAGCAAGTTTGTGGATGACACCATGCTGAGTGGTGCAGTTGATAGGCTTGCTGTAGGGGATGCCATCCATCACTAGATGGCATTGGGTGGACCCACGTGAACTTCCTGGGGTTTTACAAGGCAAGGTCCTGCCCCTGGGTCAGTGGCATCGCCCATTTCCATAGAGACGGGTGGATGAATTGACTGAATGCAGCCCTGCAAAGAAAGACTTTGAGTGTACTTGTGGATGAACATTCACGTGAGCTAGCAGTGTGTATTTACAGCTCACAACCATGTCCTCAGCTGTCTAAAGAGAAGCATGGCCAGCAGATCTAGAGGGGTGATTCTGCTCCTTCTACTGCATTCAACTGTTGAGACCCCTATATATAGTACTGCATTCAGCTCTGGGATCTTCATGGTTTTAAATGGAAAGAGGGTAGATTTAGGAGGATATAAGGGAGAAAGTTTTAACAATGAGGGCGGAGAAACACTGGAGCTGGTTGTGCTCATGTGGATGTTGTGGAGAAGTTGTAGAAGTTCCATCACAGAAAGTATTAAAGGTTGGCTTTAATTGTTGAACAGTGTTTTGAGCAACCTAATGATCTAATGATAGGTAGACTAGATGGTATTTAAAGGTTCCTTAAAATCCAAATGGTTCTATGATTATTTGAAATTAGCTTGTACCCTATTGAACAAGCAGTGAATTTTCTCAGGGGACTTGAACAGTCATCTGATACAGGTTTTTTCATTGCAAAATTTTTAAATGATCTCCTGGTCCTGATTTATTGGCGATCTTCCATGTTTGACACTTGCATGAGACAGCTGGAAACAGTGTGATTTTTATGAACTCAGTTCATCTGAAATAGGAGGATACAAGGGTAATAGAGAGGGAATGGTCTAAATAGCTAATTTGACACAAATAATGTTTTAATCTTACTTGTTTATGTAGTTCTCTTTCTCCAGTTTTGACTTACTACTAGCAACCAGACTTAACACCCTGCTAACATTTGTTGACGCTTGGCTGTGTAGTCTCTTCAGTTACAGTTCATGTCTTGACATTTTGAGTGTTAAGAGCACCAGTAAAATATTGGTACTGTGTTTATGGGTGTAGTAGTTTCTGCATTAAGCTGATTTCCTGAAGGTTTATTGATGCTGTAAATTTTTTAACGGGATGATTTTTTGCTGAACAGCTCCTTGAATAAGCAGGAAAAACTGATCCCCAGAGCAAACAGCTGTCAATAAGCCTATGGAAAACATTCCTTGCTTTTGTGTGTGCACTGTAAAGGTATGAAAACACAAATTTTATAATACTTCATGATTATTGAGTCTTTGGTTATTCTGTAATGCTGCATTGTTAGTTGAGGAAAAAAATCTTCCAATATTGTACTTGATGCCTGACTTGAGCTGTGAAACTGTAGAGTATCTGGGGAAGCATGTCGCTGATAAGTTGAATCCTTCAGACACTTTATAGTGTGAAAGTGACTCATATTTTCTTGCAGGTACGTGCTTAGCTTAAAAATATGCAAATCTTTTCAGAATTTGGACCTTGCAAGGTGAAGTTGGGTGGCTGCCAAAGCAGTGGCCTCCTCTTTCCTTATCCCAGACTGCTGTGGAGGGGATAAAACCGTATGGTTCACTCTGTGGGTTACCAGTCCATCTGAAGTGTAGTTGTTCTCATTCTTCACTAAAAAACACGTAGCTGCTAAAGTTAGTGCAGAAAGCAGAAGGCAACAGCTAGGCCACAGTACTTCCTTGTATGAGATGAGGGGGCCATTATTACAAGCTTGTTTGCAAGCACAGTGTTAAAGAAATACTTGACACTATGTTCCCATCTTCATTAGGTACGTTTATTGGCCATCTCTCATGTGACAGTCTGAACAAATAGCAGCGTTAGGGTCTGGGGTCTTCTTGCTCTTCATTGGTGTAGAGACACAGCAGAAACCCCAGGTAAAAATATCTTCCTTCAGTACTGGTTTAAAGATGAGCTCTGTTTATGAAGCTGAGCCCTGCCTCATATTCAGGCTTTTTGCTATATTAAAGTAAGTTTGTCTGTTCCATTTTTAAGCTCTTATATTATTAAAATATGTCAGACTTCAAGGTTTTAAAATACAAAGTCTTCTCTTTAGGTTCCTCTCCTTTTCTCCTAAAATGTCTGAGAGGTGTCATTCAGTCAGAAGTTTGACTGGAAGATACACTTATCTTATATGAAATTGACACAGGCCCTGATTTCATTTTGAACTCTCAGTTGTGTCATTTTCATCCCATTTCCTGCTGGTTTGTAAACATGCTGTGTGCTTCTCTGATAGCTGCAGAAAAAGGAAAAGCTGAGGGAGCTTTCTGTGCAGAGTGTACCATGCTTCCTGATGCTTACTATATATATGTTCCCGCTGGGTATGTGGAATTGAGGACAGCATTTCTTGGCTGAGCAGTGTGGTCGGGAAAAGGGGCTGGCAGGTTTATCAGTAAGGCTGACTGGGGCCGAGGTGTCGAAGGGGACACCAGAACTCAGAAACACCAGCAAACCTGTGCTGGTTGCAGTTTGAAGAGAGCGTGAATTTCTTGACAGGTGGAGGAAGCAGGAGGAAAGGAAGGAGAGAAGTTTAGGAGGCAATTTAACTTTCTTTTTCTTCTCTAGTGACTTTAGGCTGCTTCCTGCCTAGAATGTGTTCCAGAGTTTTATCACAGCATCTTAGATAGGTGTACTCCATTTAAGTTCAGGAATTGCTTAAAATTATCAGTGGTGTGCTCCATACCACGCAACTGAAAAATAGTAGCTCTTCCTAAAGTGTAATAAATTCTTCCAACAACCTAAGTTTAAGTGGATGAAAATCTATGGGAAACCAGTGGAATTTCAATTTGTTGATGTTCATAAAAAAGGAGTGGAAGAAAGAAGGGAAGAATGGCAATCCTAGTATGCATTGTATGCAGCTAGCATACAATGTAACATGTTTCTTCTTCATGGTCAGATTTGCAAACATTGGGAAAAAAGTTAAAAAGCATTATAATATAGTTAATTTTCAGCCTTGCTCTTACTTGACCAGCCTGAGTAGCTGTATCATTTATTGAACTCATCTCTAACTTTCTGTTGTAACAGCAAAGTAATCTCTTTACCCATTAAGTAACTTCTTTATTGCAGTTTGAAAGGCTCTTGAATTAGAAGGAGCATCTAAAATCTAAATAATGTGTCACAGGTAGAGGAACCCTGTTGACTAGCACGTGATAATAATCTGCAGGAGTGGTTCACACTTTTTTGTTGGAAGTTGAGGCTCCTAGATCACAGATAATTTAACCTCCCTTCCTTGTACATTTTGAAGTAGACTAGTCATCCATGGCTGTATCTCACCGAAAATATACATACTCCACTCAACTCATAGGTTTTTTTGAAGGCAGCAGTTAATTAAGAGTCTAAACTTGATCCAGTTGGGACTTTGCATTTCCTACTTTGCAAACTCTAGTCTGCAAATCAAACACTTAGCCCATAAGTTGTCTGATTCATGCAAGTTAGTAAGACTCAACAGCTTCACTTCAGATAAAGTAGATTTAATAGTACAGACGTCATGCGCAAATGATTTCCTAATGAGACTGGTGCTGGAGAGGGCAGTCAGTGAGTGTATTCATCAGTGTCATTCATTTAAGCAATGAGATACTTCCAGTAGCTCTGAAATTACTGAATTAAAAGGTTTGAATTCACATGTCTTTTTCCCTTGGACTAGTGTTGTGTGGGTTTGGATGGTTTAAATTGGCAAGCATGAAGCAGGCCATTCAAACATGGTACTGATTCTCTTTTTATTACAATGCACAAGTTAGACAGAATCCATGAAATTTTGAAGATTCTTTTTGCTGTTCAGTTTAATGTGTGTGTTTAGAAGAAAAACAATCCCTTTCCTGTGGTAGCTGGGGAACGCAGCACTCTTTGTTTCTTGCCTGTTCCAAAAGAACTGATGTTCTTCCTGGAGTGCAACTTGTAATATTAAGCTGGGTATCTCACTTTATTTGAAGACGGGTGTGGAAAAGAATTTAACTGTATCAGAAAAGGTTTTATATATGTATGTATATATATACACACATATAGTGCATCAATTGAAGGGCATTGCTCTCTACCCTGCCTGATACTGGTAATGGTGAAGGGATGGCTGATCTGATGTTTCATGGATGCCTGTTGTCTGTTGGTGGTGTCTCAGCATAAATTGAGGCTACTGTTTTGTCACCTATGTATTAGAAGCTGTGAGTCTGAGAAAACAAGCTGACTGTTACAAGTGCCCTGTTACTTGCACAGCATGGAGATGGTTTTGGATTGTGGGAGAGAGGATGGGATGTTACTTGAGAAAATTATGGGCATTAGACCTCACAGTTGTGTCTCCTGAACCACAGTAGCAAGGAAGTGTGTTTGGGAAGGTGCTGTGGGCAGTGGCCCTCGTGCCACATTCTGTCCCTTACGTAGGAGTTTTTATGGCATTTTCCCCACTCTCAGTCAGTTTCGCAGAGATAATTCTTCAGTCAGAATTAAAACTTTGATTTGTAGTAGCCCTAGGATCTTCTAGCCCTGAAATGCAATTAGTCTTGAGTTGGTCTGAAATGCCCTGTAAATTTAGGCATAGGAAGGTAGTTTAACTGCGTTGGTATCTACTCCCCGTAGTCAATGCAATGCAAATTGGCTTTTGTTCCTTTCAGTCCTCTGGCATCTTTAACGGTTAAACAACAATTGAGAAGTCTTTGACACAGACTAGAGAGCTGCTGAGGTCATCTTTTGAGATTCTGACTCTAATCTTCCTTGCAGGTGGGTGAAAGGTGATTAACCTGTCTTCGGGTTTGTCTTGGTACAATCTGTCAGAAAGAAAATGCTTCAAAACCATAATAACTCAGTTATTAAAAACTGCTTTTGTATTTTATATTTTATGTGTATGTATATAAAAAATATTTTAAAGATCAGAAAAGTCCTACAGGATTTCCTGACCGTGTAACTCAACATTATAGATTGCATTGTTGTGAAGCAGAGCCTTTAGCTGGTAGTCCTCTGTGTCTGTGTTTTCAGATCTGTTACCTCTGCCCCCATTTAAGGGACTGCATTATCAGAGCTGTCATTGAAGTAAACCCTTTTCCGAAGGCAGCTTTTGGTGAGGCTGTTGGTGAGGTCAGCCAGCTCAGCGGTGCAAAGCAGCCAGGATGTCTGTAAAGCCTTCCCTTCTCGCAGTTAGGGATTGTGTCTTGTATCTTGCTATTGTACTGTAGGGTATTAGTTGACTGAAAATGAAACAAGTATGTCATAAAGGCCATGAATGATCCTGTTAAGGAAAAAAAAAGAATTGAAAGGAAAACATGGCCATATTCTCTGCTAACTGCATTTGGTTGTCTGTGGAACAGTTGAGTATGACTGAAACATGGAGATAAAACCCAAGCTAGACTTTTTTCTTGATAATGTGGATATTGTTAGAATTGAAGCTATGGCATCATGAAAAGTGATGAGCTGCCTAAGTGTCTTAAGTTGCATTTACTAACTTGAAGCCCTGCTGCTGGAGTTGTGTTGCTATTGCTGGTGTCAGTTATCGCTAGCACAAAGTCAACTTATCATTGTGATTGTGTATGCGATCACTGTTACTAAAAAGCCTATCTGTAAAGCATATAATGTAGCCTGCAGTGCAAGGTCCACATTTATGAGTTTTAATTTGTTTGGTGATGTTAGGGTTAGATGTATGCTCTGCACCACCTCTGGAAATTCCTTTATGTGTGTAGATGCCTGAAACAAGTTTATTTGTATTAGTTATAATTTGGCAGAACTTAACTATTTTCATAATTTGTTGCCTATTCTCTTATCTTAGACTAATTCAAGAGGTTGTATTTTACTTCAATTCTGCCTTTGGGGTAATGGCCAGAAAGATATCAAGCCTTTTCTTTAACACTGTTTTCTCCTGGGTTTTACAGCTTGCTTTTGAGCTTGAATTGATTCCAGTTTCAAGAAAACCTGTGGAGTGTTAGTAGTGAAACACTTGTGGTTTGCGTAAGTGTAAATCAAGTGGGAGGGGAGCACTCCATATTTTGAACAGTTTAAAACTGGTTCTCTTTTTTCCTTTTTCACCTTGAAATTTCAACTCTATAGTGATTTCTTCTTTGCCTTCCCTGCCTACAAAAAATACATACTATGATCATGCTCTACTGCTGTTCAAGCCAGTACAGTGACTCCTATGGCAAAATAATATTTTTTTCTGAAGTGATAAGTCAGAAAGAAGCTTTGTAAACCATTTTCATGTATTCCTTGCACAGAGTCTCAGGACTGGGGTAAGCCTTTGTAGGGGTGTACTGTTCCTTTTATTTGTAGGCATAAAGAAACTTGTATAGAGACATTAAGCAAGCAGAAATTCCATTACAAGAAAACTGGACATAATTAAAACTTTGACCTTGGAATTCTCCTCTTTTATTCTTAATGTATTGCTGGAATGAGACTGCTGGTTTGTGGTTACCCAGGGTGCTGAAAATGTTTTGTAGTACAATATATAAATTTGAATTGCGTAGCTTCTCCTTATTTGTTTATGGGCATATGTACTTTACTGCATTTGTTTGTTTTGGATTGATGAACAAGCTATAATTTTATTCTACTTAAATGTCTTAAAAAAATATATGTGAAGACATTGGTACACTTGTAAAATGTCTCTCTGATGCTTATTCTGTTGTCAGACCTAGCTGTTTGGCAACTAAATCTTGGAGAAAAGAAAAGAAATTTATCTTTATTTTTAGTGTTCCCAGAAATTGGGTTATCATTTTAGTTATTTTTTTCTTCCTTCCCCCCCTCTTTTCCAGGTAGTATTGGTACATCGTTTCAATGCCACTCAATCCATCAAGATCACATTTGTACTGATGACAGTGACAAGGTGAGATTTACATGAATGTTTCATTCACAAGATGCATATGCATTGCAGGGTTATTATATATTGCTTTTACTACACAAAGATGTATGTTTTGCAGATATAGCAGTCAGTTTTTAGAGTTACTTTTTGAACTGTCTCTAGCATAATAAGATACATATTTTTCTCCAGACAATCTTTTAGACAGTTAATGAGAAATTTGTCTTCAGTATTGTATTTTTATTTTTGCTTGTATTCCTTTGCTGTTTTAAACATTTGTGATTTGCCATACTGACACCCTCAATTAATAAATAACAGCAATGGTTTTGCCAATTTCTGGATAAGGTAGTATGTCTTGTTTCTTCTGACTTCAGAGATTAGAGCCTAACTAAGTGTTCAAAGCTTTTTTAGTTTGTTTTTTTTTCACAGTAGCTGTATTTTCCTGATTTGGAATTGGGAATTGAAGCTTTTACAGATTGGAACTTTCTGTGTGGTGCAGCCTTAAAATAGCAACCTGCCTAGTCGTGTGCGTGCATTTCCCTAACCTTTTTTTGGCACACTTGCAGATTAGCTTGGTTTGGGTTAGTAGAATACTGGATACTAAATGTTCAATGATACTTGGATCACTACTGTACTTGTGGCATACAGACGGGAATAGTTTTGACATTGAACTGTTTGTGAGACTGACTGGCTGTTGATGGTTTTACCTTAAGGTTTATTGTCCATAAATAATGTGACTTGATTAACTTTTGTTCAACATGTAATGTGTCTTACACTGTATGCAAGTATGGCACTTCATAGTAAACTAACTTTTTGGCCTGACATGCCTGGAAAGGGACATGTATTGGTCAAATTCTACAAAATTTTTCTTGGGAAGTGAAATGCAGCCTGCATGGCACTGCCTTAATAAGTGCACTAATCACTGTGTTTCACAGTGCTGGAGTAAGTTAATTTTATAGTTGTTCCAGCTTATCCTAGAGCTAGACTTGTTTTCAGAAAAAGTTTCTTTTCCTGATCTACTGCCTTATTATCTCTTTTTTCCTTTCTCACTCTCTTCCAGTTTTGTGAGGATTTGTTTGGTTTTTTGTGTTTTTGTTGTTGTTTCTTGTTGTTTAGGTTTTTTGTTTGGGGTTTTTTTTATTGTGTTTGTATTTGTTTTCTTGTTGGGTTTTTTGGAGGGGTTTGTTTTTTTAGTTTAATTTTATTTTTAGGTACCACCCTAGATTTGGCTACTGATTTGACCTACAGATACTGATCAAACGTGCTATCCAGAACACGGCCAACATTATTTTAAGCTTTCATTTGATTATTTGGTTAGCTGTATTCAACCGTATTCACTGCTTTTTTGAAGGGGACCATGTACATTTTGCACTGGAAGATTCTTGGCTGAGAGAGCGTGGGGTAAATTTCATTTCAGAGACATCCTAGTGCACCAACCTAACAATGCTTCTTTTTGTGTGCCATTACATGAAAGATCATTTCTTGTGTTACACTTAGTTTTTTTTTCATATCAAGGCAATTAAAACTAGTTTAAATCTTGTTGGAAAATATGTTTGTTTGGGGGTAGGGGAGTAGGAAGGGGTGTGGCAGGTTACCTGGTATAAATTTCAGAAGAGTGGTTGTTTGGCACACCACCTGCCTCCATATTAGTAGAGAAACTGGGCCAAATGTTATTTTTTTGCATATTTTAGAGATGGTGGAAGAAAACAATCTTTCTCGTTGGGGTTGATTCTGTACCAATTGAGAAAACTTCCAACTGTAAATTTTAGTAAAGTAGATCTTGTATAAAGAGCAGAAAGAATGCGGTTTGGGGTTTATTTAAAAGACATGTTTTTCCCTCAGCTGTCAGTTTTATTTGGTAAGGGGTTTGATTTTTCTGTAAGAATACGTGAAGCTGTTTGACTTGGATTTTATAGCACATTCTAGTTGATTCCTTGATTAAAATAACCACTTGTTTGGAAAAACAATGAACAGTCCACTCGTCCAGGTCCCTGTGGATGGTATCCTGTCCTTCAGGAGTGTCAACCACACCACTCAGTTTGGTGTCATCTGCAAAGTTGATGAGGATGCACTCAATCCCTTCACTTGTGTCACTAATGAAGATACTGAGTAACACTTGACCCAGTACAGACCCCTGAGGGACACCACTTGTCACTGATGTCCATTGGGACTCTGAGCTTTTGGCCACTACCCTCTGGATGCCCACTGATTGGGCATTTTTATTTTTTTTTCAAAGGGTTTGTGTGTATGGATATAATTTTTTAAAATCATGAGTAATGCTTCCTAAAAGTAGTCTGCTACAGTATTAGGGTACAATTGCAATCCTCTATCACTCCTTGTATTCACATCTGCCTACATTCTTGTGTCAGTTTTGGTCACAGTTTCCACTGTGAATTACTTTGAAAATCAAGTTCTGGTTTGTTTGGCGCTTACTGCGAGATACCACCTGGGGTTTTTGGTATGAATTGTAATTTAAAGAAAAAATGCAGGATTTAATTGATTTATTTATCTACAAATTTATTAATTGTTGGGCCTTTTTGTATTCATTCTAGAAACTTTATGAAAAGCATGCATTTAAAATGGTTTGATGTATCTTTGATTAGTCAATAGGCATATTTCAGTAAAATAATTTACTGCTCTTTGCCTGATTTACTGCTCTTCGCATGTAACCAGTTTTTGCATTTTAGAAGAAATGTAAAGGTTAATATTTGACTGGAAATTTGCATATATTTTACAGTAGTTTCTCCACAAGCCCAGTCATAATTTTCTGGACAACAGTATGAGAAAAGTTCTACACCACACATGCTAAAGGAATGTTGCAATCTTAATGAAAACAATTCCCAGGCTTCCACCCCAATTACTTGATTTTGTTGACTTGGCACATGAGAATCTTGAATTCATGTTCAGTGACATCAACAGAAAACCAAAGTCTCAGATTTTTCATGTGTGGACTCACTACATTAAGAGGGATGTGTCATTGTTGAGAGCATCACTGGTAGTACTAAGAACCTGTTTGATTTTGTAGCACCAAAAGCAGTGCTTCTTGTCTTACGGAGAAGTCTAATATAGCATAGGTATAGAATACATTTCCCATTTTACTTGCTGTAGGAAAGTGATTAGAATTGAGATTTATTTTAAAGTAATCATTGCTTTGGAAGTGGGACTTTTTAAACCTCAGAGCATGAGTCAGTGCACCCTTTTTTCATGTTTGTAATTGCTTTCATTTTTGCTTAAAAGTATAAATATTAAATAAAAGAACTGAATAAATTTCTTTATAGAGCACAGCATTTAAGGAAAAGTACTTGTAAGAAAGAACTGGTATTCCTTGGTATATTACTTTAATGCTCAAGCAGTGGACTCCTACTAGAGAGTTCCATTTCTCCTCCAACTATTAGAGATAAATGCAAGTATATCATCCTGCAGAGCCTTTCAATCATACTAAGTTTATTTAGCTTTAAAAATACTTTTTTGTCCCTTGGGTGGCTGTTTCACCAGTGGTGTGCTTTCGTTAAAGAATACCAACTCATCTTGAAAAGAAAGTCCAAAGATGCAACCCTTAACTACTCTTGTAACGTCTCTTTTCAGAGATCTCATCAAGTTATCTATTCCATGCATTTAAAAACTAAATTGACCACGTAGTAGTAATGAAAAAAAAAATCACTATGGGCAATCCAGTGTAATTTTTTTCACTACTACTAAGGAGTTGGTAATTATACTTTGCTTTTCTCCTTTTTAGCTTATTTTCATTTGTTTTACTTTCATAGTAGTAAAGAATTCATTTTTGCTTTTTGGTACTTATGACTGAAATACATAGCTACATAATTTATTTTACTATTTCTAACTTTTAAATTTCCCAGCTATAGTTAGTACATCTTCCATACACGTTTTGTGTCACTTGCCTGAGGTGACCCGGCCTTGACAGGGGGGTTGGATGGGATGATCTCCAGAGGTCCCTTCCAACACGAACAATTCTGTGCTTCTGTGACCTTACTCTCATTTGCCTGTTAATGGACATCATCGTGGACATCAGGTACTCAGTCTGTAATACAGAGGCCTGTAACTCATTAAAAAGATGTTTTCACAAGAAGGGAAGTATTTATAAGTTCTAATCCTAAAGTAAAAATGATCAGCTTTGTTTTCCACTTTGGATGGTGCAGTGTCTGGTAGCTTAAACCTATGAAATTCACACATAGCTGAACAAAAAAATGATTCACAAATTCAGACATTTAAAGGACCCATCACATTTATTTATATGTGATATATAATATAGGACTATATGTACCTCTTGTGGGGAATGTGTGAGGGACAGTACACAGAAAAACAGGAATATTAGAAGGAATTTCTTTTCCCCCTCCAATTTAAAAAATGGAAAAAAAATTTTCCTGTCCAGTTAGGACAGGTCAGATTCATTCCTCATGGTGTGTACTGTTGTCACATCCCCACACCCACACACTCTTAGTCCCAGTTCATTCTGTCTGCGTTTACTGTGCAGCTTTATGCCTTTTTCATCTCACCTCTGGCAGCTGTAATGATGTCATTTACCAACTGTTAACCACTTTCACACCTACTGAATCATCTCCTTTACAACATTCTTTATATGTACAGTAGATGTTTTGTTTTCCTGGATAAGAGTTGGGGAAAACTTTAATTAGGCTGAGATAGAGAGTGCAGGGAGGTTTGAAAGGTGAAAAATAAGGCGGTAATATCTTATTGGAGGGGAGTAGTTCAAGTAAATCAGTTGTATGGGGCTCCGTTTGCTCCCTGTGCGGATTTGTGCTGCTTTCAGAGCCCGTCCCCCTGGGCACTGTCAGCAGAAGGCCGATCCTGTTTCTCCAGTGACTCCGAAAGGAGGTTAGATCCAGGTAGGGGTCGGTCTCCTCACTCGACAGAACAAGAGGACGTGGCCTCAAGCTGCGCCAGGGGAGGTTCGGGNGGCGCGGGCGCGGGGCGGAGCGGGGCGTCGCCGGCGCCGCCTGGTGCTCCCGGCTCGTCAGCCGGGGAGGGGAAGGGGGCGATCTCCCGTCGGGCCCGGCGGCGCTGGGAACGGCGTCCGTACAGGTAGAGGGTGGAGGAGGCCCTGTGGCCCGCGCCGACGGCAAGCCCGAGCTCCTTCGACGTGAGGCGGCCCGCGACGTTCATGAGAGCTAGGGAGGGGCTGCAACTGTGTGCTCTTGTTAAAGTTGCTTTATATGTTTTGGCAAAAGGTAGAACTGGAACCTAAAAATTAACAGACTTTCCAGGACTGCATTGCTGTGTGCTGTCCTCAAGACAGGCAGGTTCAATGTGCAAGGCGGTAGCAAGTGTTTCTGAAGCACTGAACGTCCTACCATCCTTACAATAAAATTATGTCTCTAGGTATCGCAAATCCTCTTATAATAGTCAAAAGAACAACTGTTTAAGGAAACACTGATGTTAGCAAGCGTATATGTTAGGGCATTCAGTATTTTTTAGTACACTTGAGTTAATTCCTATTCATAAATAACACAAAGGGGATTTCTTTTTTTTATGCTTAAACCGTAAAATTGCATCGTGTTTCCTTAAGAAGTGTGTTTTTATATTGACTGTGCATTGAGATGTTAACTGAGGACATCCATTTCAAACTGTAACTATTTAGAGCTAGTAGCTATTACTTATACAGAAGTTCATTGAACTGGAAGTCATGACAATGTTTATGAATTTATAGCATTTGCATTTTGAAACAGATTTTTGAAGGTAGTATTTGAAGCAGATGTGTGTTTTCTGGTAAGTTTTTCACATGTAGAGTGGGGCAACTGGAATGGTAAGATGAACAGAATTACCAGAAGTCTGCCTTACGCATGTTCTGAATACAATTGCATTACAATTTGATTTGGTGTTGCTGATGATTGGTTGTTCTTAAATGTCATTCACTGAAGCAACTGCTTTGGTTGCATTTGCCAAATTTATGGTATTTATCCACATCCCACAAGGGGATCTTGCTATCTGCTGACTCCACAGACTCCTTAACTGCTTTGCAGCATTATATTACATCACCTTTTGTATCTTCAAGGGGATACTGCAGCTGTGGTATTAAGAGTCTCACTGTTCTGAGAGACTAAAAAACTCCATTTGGATACTGATTTTTACAGAAAGAGAAAGGCGGGTGCAGTAATTAGAGGACTAAGTACGAGATGGAAGAGCAGATAGGTTCTTCGGCAGATTTCACGGCTAGTGATAGTTGATAATATTTTTGATCTTCTTTAATCACCAGTTCTCTGGCAAAAAATGAAATGTATGCATACATAGAGTAATATGAGAAGAAAGTTTTCAAGGAACTGTTACTAGGAGATACACTACTTGTGAAAAGTGTTAATTGTGGAAAGTGGTGTGTAAATAAAAGGGTCTTATAAGGTAAAGATCTCATTAATTTCCTTTGTGAATTGTACTTCATTATCTCATGGACTTACAGAGCAGGTTAAACTTAATTTGATTCTCTTTTGGTTCACTTTGTGGGGTTTTTTAATTAATAAAAGTATAATAAATGCTAAATTAAAGTTGCATGTGGATCAGTCCTTGCTTTGTACCTGCACTGGTGTATATAACTGTCTTTTTCTGAAATACAAGAATTTGACTCAGAAGTTTGATATTAGTTGAATCAGTTACTATTGTGATTTTTCAAGTTTATATGTCAGCTTACTGAATACATTTTTAATATGGTTTATTGACATTATAATAAGAGATAACTTTTATAATTTAAAGTGATACTGTTGATGAAGTCAAGTTGCTTTTTCAGTTCTTTGCTAAGAAACTCTTTTAAGAGTTGTGATGGTTTTAAGCAAAGTCTTACTAAAGTATAAAAATGGTGCAGTTAGAAAGGGACGTTACTTCTTCAGGCNGGAGGGGAGTAGTTCAAGTAAATCAGTTGTATGGGGCTCCGTTTGCTCCCTGTGCGGATTTGTGCTGCTTTCAGAGCCCGTCCCCCTGGGCACTGTCAGCAGAAGGCCGATCCTGTTTCTCCAGTGACTCCGAAAGGAGGTTAGATCCAGGTAGGGGTCGGTCTCCTCACTCGACAGAACAAGAGGACGTGGCCTCAAGCTGCGCCAGGGGAGGTTCGGGTTGGACAACATGATCTGGAAGGATTTCTTCAGCGGGTGGTTAGACACTGGAACGGGCTGCCCAGGGAGGCGGTGGAATCGCCGTCGCTGAAGGTGTTTAAGGAAACACTGGACGTGACATCCGCTGCCATGGGCTGGCTGACGAGGTGGAGATCGGTCCCAGGCTGGCCTCGGCGATCTCGGAGGTCTTTCCCGACGCAGCCAGCTCTGTGATCCTCTGAAACCGAAACTAAAAGGGGGGCCGAGGGGGCCGGACGGGGCGGGCCGCGCCGTCACCGCGCCGCGCAGGCGCGTTGGGCGCGTGGCCGCCGCCGGGCGCAGACAAAGGACGCCCCTCGCCGGTCGTGATGTGA
>VYZQ01014428.1:42133-70804 GCA_013400655.1 Mystacornis crossleyi | reverse complement strand
ACTTCCTCCAGAACAGGTTGCTCCAAGCCCGGTCCAACCTGGCCTTGGACACTTCCAGGGATGGGGCAGCCACAGCTTCTCTGGGCAACCTGTGCCAGGGCCTCAGCACCCTCACAGGGAAGAATTTCTTCTTACTATCTAATCTAAATGTTCTCTCTGTCAGTGTGAAGCCATTCCCCTTTCTCCTGTCATTCCCTTGTCAATAGTCTCTCTCTATCTTTCTTGAAGGCTCCCTTCAAGTAGTAGAAGGCCAAAATTAGGTCACACTGAGACCTTCTCTTCCCCAGGCTGATTGATCCCCATTGTCCCAGACTTTCCTCACAGCAGAGCTGCTCCATCCCTCTGATTCTCTTGCTGTCCCTCTCTGCACTGGCTGCAGCAGCTCCATGTGATTCCTGTGCTGGGCCCCCAGGGCTGGAAGCAGCTCTGCAGGGGGGGTCTCACCTGAGTAGAGGGGCAGAGAAGCAGAATTACCCCCACCCCCACCCCCCCCGGGGGATCAGACCAGAGCATGGCGAGTTCTGAGCCAGGACAGGGCCAGCTCTCACCCACCAGCACCCCTAAGACTTTCTGCCAGGGCTGCTCCATCTATTCATCCCCAGCCAGGATTGATGGACCCTGTCATGAGCACCCTGCTCTGACCAGGTGGTTCAGACCTCTGGAGCTGTGTCCTGGGGGTGAGGGTACCATGCCTGCCTGAGCTGAGGTTTATGCCTGGCTCTGGGCTTGTTCTGCCTCGGAGAGCAGCCCTAGTGTTGCTGATCCCTGAGACCAAGGGCTCTGACTGCTGGTGGTGTTCAGTGGCAGAGGCAGAAGAGCACTCAGCTGGCTGGGGCAGGTCTGTCCATTGTTTGTGGGGTGGGTGTGTTTTCTGTGCACTACACAGACAGTTCTGTTATTCATTGTACCGCAGTGTAGCACATCAGCTTGGTCTTTTAGATCCTTTATGTTCTGAGACTATGCCAACATATGATCTCACCTTGTTATTAGGAGGCAGTATTTTTAATGTACTTCTTGAAAACCCACTGGGCTCCTCCACTGCTCCTGACTGCGCAGCTCCATCAGACTTACTGGGGCTGTGCTAACCCGGTCATTCTAGAATGAGACCCTATGTAAGGACAAATTCCTTTCATGGCAGCTCCATCTGTGAAGGATTCTTGCGAAGAGATCAAGAGCAGATCCTGAAGACCAAACTGGAAGGTTACCATCCTGCCACAAGACACCCTCAGGCTCTGAGTCTCTTTGTCCTATAATTCTTGTAATAATTTCTACCCAATGCAGGACAAGTGTAAAACAAAAATTTCATGAGAATGTTTTTGTTCGAAGTTTGCTTTCCAACAAGACAGAAGAATGTGTCAGCGGGAGAGCAACTGAAGCTAATAAAATCAGTGCTGGTATGATGCAAAAGGTTAAAGTAGACAACAAACAAGCAGGCTCTGCTTTTGCAAATGATTAATGTGTTTGTTAGAAATGAGTGATATAGGTCAGGAAAGTGTTTGTAATCAGCTGAAGCCCCCACCCTTTTCTGAACAGGCTCTACGTGCGGCAGGTTGAGACAAACCCCCGAGCTTCTGTCATTTCAATAAGACACAGTAAGGACAGAGTCCAGCCATTCTTTTCAAGCTTAACTGTTCTTGGATCTCTCTCTGGAGGATTCCTCTGCTACAGCTGCAAGTTTCCTCTGTTCCACAGCACACTCCAAACCCTCTTGTATCATGCTTGGAATAAATAAGGTCTGTGTGCCAGCATGAGTCAGCAGCAAACACCATCCCTGTACAATTATACGAGCAGCTGAGTGGAGGGTGGCATGCCACAAGCCCTCTATATCTGTGCATAGGGTCCCAGAAACTGCCCTCTTCTTGGCAGTTCACTTAATTCCCAACAGTATCTGGAGTTTGTTATTGCTGTGTTTTCATCTGCTCTGTGCTTCTGGGTTGAGAAACTGCCAAAATACTCTAAGGAGAGATCCTTGTAGCCCTTTTCTCATGAGATTTCCTCTTTTCTTCCCTGATCTCATGCAATTCCCCACCCAGCTTTTCCATGCCCAAATGATCCAGATAACCAGATAAGAACGGACAGTTCTGAGTGCTTATCCAGAATCACAAGACAGTGTTTCTAATATTCCTCTACTGTTATAATGTCATGTATGTTTATAGATTTGAATGAATAAAAAAAAAGTCTGTCATATAGCTATCCATTTAACTTCAAAAGCACATTTCATTTCCTTCACTGGACACTTTTACTGAATGGTTGAGCTTTCCTAGCAGAATTCTCATGGAAAACACATTCTTTTTACTCTAGTTTGAATTCTGAGCTGTCCACCATAACGTTTCACTTGCATAGCTAAAAGCAATGTGACTTACCATTTTTCCATTCAACCATGCAGCTTGCAGTGCCTAATGTTGTAAGCATACCGGGAAATTATCTATATTGCATCTATATTGTATCCCATAACAGTACCAGTCTGCTGAGAATATTCACAAATGCTTTGAATTAGAGCACAGATGAGAATTTTTTAAGATGTCCTCAAGCATCTTTTTATGATCCCTGTGGGTCCTTTCCAGTTCAGGATATTCTATGATTCTGTGATATAGTATCATGAAAAATGGAAAGAGGAAAAATGACTGTGTAAATGGTTTATTGCAATTTGCATAGTGAGCTCAAATCTATCCTTTTACTTCTGTGGCAAATGAGTAACACTTCTGACCCCCTTAAGAAAAAAAGGACTTGTGACTTTATCTTGAAAATGGTGCCTAAAGTTGCAAGCTTTGAAGGCAGTGATGCTTACACTGTGTCACATCACAGTTCCACAGACATTTTTCTTGTTGAGAAAATCAACTGAAGCTATTCCTTGCCCTTCCTTCCAACACCAGCTGCTCATTTCCATCCCCTGACTGCCCTGTCTATCATTCTGGCAACAATTACTTGTAGACTTTCTTGATTTATCCTTTTCAGTCAACTCTTATTTTCCCTTATGGGTCATTTTCAATCCACAGCTTTTCCTTAATTTATTTTCTCGGTTTCATTATGACCCTGCAGTAGTGGGAGGGTGGGTTTGAGGTGGCAGCATAAGGGCAGAAAGAAAAAAGCCTGTCTGTGCTGCCAAGAGCAAGTCTGATGTGACCGTGGTTTAAAGCGCTGACACTAATCTTTGGTTATCTGTAGACCCTTTGTGGGAAAAGTATCTGCAATGTTAAGAGTCATCTATCTAAGATCACTGAAACACTTATATTTTGAGTTTGGACACCACTTCTTAAGACAGGGGGCAGTGAAAAGCAGTGGTGCCTTGAGTGGACTTTTCTGTAGAAGAACTTAACCTTCAGTATGAATGCTTTGGATTTAACTCCAACAAAGCCTGCTCCTGACACACAGGAAGTCTAATTCACACCTTCTGCAAATGGCTCCTGATACTCAAATCATATCCAATCCTGAAGCTAGTGTCAAAATTTTAAATGACTGCTCTGGAATACAGGCAAGGATGAATTGAGAACTGCTGATGAGAACATGTTTCTACATTCAATAGTTCTTAGTCAAGGCTATGGCAAAAATTCTTTTGGCTTTGATACTAAAGGAAATAGAATTAGTGCTTTTTGTTGCTCTCTTCTGGGTTCTGGTGGAGGTTTTTTTACAGCTTTTTTTTCATTGACTGCAATCTTTCAGCTTTTCCTCATCTGACCCAGCCTTTAGAGCCCTGAACTATCTGCACAGCACAGAAGAATCTTCTTCAGCGCTCTGGAGGACAAGTGAAATATTTCAAGTTTATCATGTGGAGGAATGGTGGTTGGTGGTAGGGTAGGAATAGTTCCTTTAGGAGGAAAATATCTATATAATGTATCTGCCTAGTTTTTTGCTGTATCTTTCCTGATGACAGGTTAGGATTCCTACTGCATCAGTAACATTCCTTTATTAAAGGTCACAAAATCCCATACACTCTCATAGCTCATACCGGTCAAAAAGTCCACAGTGAAAAGACAGGTGTGAGACCAAGCTAGAATGCCAAATCTGTGGGATTAGGGCCAAAATTTGGAAGGCGTTAAACTGGGCAGAGATGTACCAGCAACATAACTCAGGTGAATGTCAAGGGGCTCAGCAAAAAAGTGGTCTCCAAGAACAGGAAGCCCCACGCAGTCAGACAGCTTTTTCTTCGGAGCTGCTCATTCACAACCATCTGAACCACTGGATAATATGGATGTGCCGTATCCCAGACGCCCATGGGTCCAGGCAGCAAAACTTCTCGAGATGGGGTGAGCTCACAGATCTGATACATGGTTTGCTGGGAGGTGTGGCCTTCTTTTATGAAACCAAGGGGCGACACAAAGAGGAAAAGGCTTTGGGGTTCATCAGCTTCTCTGTCCAGGCACTTCACCTCATCTCTCCTCATCTCACTTCTTCTTACACAAGTAACTGAGGATGACAAAGCAAAATATTTCCCACTGTCACAGAAGTGAGAGCTAGCAGATTTTGAACATAAAAACCCCACCATGGATGTTATGTCACTTATTGAAAAGCAGTTCAAATCCTTAGGGATGGGTGAGACTATTCCAGCATAAGAATTTCATGATACTATGAACAGAGTATTAAGATATTATGAAATCTTACAGCATTTTGTGTTGGAGTCTATTTTGATCAAGAACCAAGAGATTGCCAATGCTGTAGAAGCTTTTACATGTGAAATAATACAAAAAATCATTCATCTCTCCCTTTCTCTGTTAAAGGGTGTAATCAATGGGGTACATGCCAGCTGCCTAGTTGGAAGATATAACATTTGTGTTTATGATGGCAGGAGAGACATAAAAAATCTTCACAGTCCTTGGCATAGCTTCCATGTGGGTCTTGGCACCCAGGGCAATGCCATTTCACCCAGAAAACGGCTGTCTCTTTCAGTGTGGTAACCATCCACACTAGCCAGGGATAATTTTAGAATAAATCCTTAATTCTTTATCTTAAAAAGAAAAAAAAATTAAAAAGAGACATTTTTGTTGTGGTCAAATTAAAAAATTAAGGATTTGTAGTTAATCATAGTGTGAATTCTTTGAGAATCACAGAGTTCTAACTGTTGAAGTGGAAAAATCAACTATTTAAGAAATGTAAAAACCCACTTTTAATTTCAGGTTTGAAACAGAGTGGTTCTCTGAGCCAGGACACACAAATTTTAGCTTTACCTTCTAGGGTTTGGCTTCTCATGTACCCTGGCAATTAGTTTGGCCTCTACAGTAAAATTCTGGGCCTGAGCTTGATTAAGAGAACATTTATGAATAACATCCTCATAAAAATTAAGGCCATGGCCAGAACTAGGCCACAGTGGCAGTGCAGTAGGTCCTGCTCTATGGCTAAGCTGTTCCATAAAACAGAAGGACTAGGCAGCTCATAACTCTTTACATTGATAGCAGTCATCACTCTTCGTTCACAACTTGCGAAGCCCAATGGGAAATTCCTGAAGTTTTCATTTTATTTCTTTCAAAGTACACTTGCCAAATCCAGTGGAAAACACCAGCCATGGTGGTATATTTATTATCATGATGCTCTTGACATGATGGATGAATCACGGTTTTACATAGGGAGAGAAAGACCAATCTCTTCAATCCCCCCCAAAAATACGGGGAATTAAAAAGGCTATTACCCACATAGGGTCAGATTCTGCAGCCCTTACTACCACTGATATGAGTGAGAATTTAAAAAACTACCAGTCCTGTAAGTGTTTGGATCTTTTCAAACTTTGGTAGCTGTTTACTGCAAATGGTTTTTTCCATCTCTTTTTAAACCTTCACCAGCCTGGCTACGGAGCTGGTTGCTTTGACAGCAGGCAGGTTCTTGTGCTGTGGCCTGTGCAGCTGGTCCTCCTACCCTCTGGTCAGAGGTGTCTAGCAGCAGGCAGAACAGACCTTGGTAATGCCCTCCTGGCAGTGTAAAACCCACCTCAGAAGAAATGCTGGTTGTACAAAAAATGCCACAGCCTTGTCCACCAGGAGATGAGCTATATTGTAATATATAATACACAAACAACACCATCCATTAAAGACGTGGTTTGATGGCTTAACTTTTGCCTTTTTCATCTCAGTGATTCTCTTCTAGAGTAGTCTTGCTTTTGAAGAGAAATGGTCAGTCTCAAGATGTGCTTAGAATACATGTCTGGGCTTTTAGCCCATTTTAGCCCTTTTAGGGCTGTGGGACGTACATGTCTGTTTGCTGACACTAAGGCATGGTGGGTCACCTCACTTTTAAATCCTTATGAAAAGAATCCCACCCTGACTGTGAAAGGAGGAATGCAGCCAGAGGTATCAAAAATTATCCTTATAACAACGTCTACAGACCAGGAGTTAAAACAGATAGGGTTTTCTCAGCTGTTGTTCCAGCAGCCCACAGAAGGGCAGGATGGTATGTATCTCAGTATGGTATTAAATGCAAGGTGAGAGATGGCTGTGAAGATCCTCTGCCATGTAATATGAAGAGCATGTTAGACACACATACACCTACCATCTAACCTGAACGAGGTTCTTCCACAAAGCCAAAGGGCCAAAAATGTGTCAGGGCTATTAATGAGGTTTTACAAACTCATCCCTACCTAAAGCTTGTCTGCCAGAACCTTTGCCCCACTTCAAGCACACCCTTTTAGGCTTCAAAGGATGGTTCCCACAATACCAGGGTCAAATTCCTAGTTACCTCTCTCATTGTCCTACAACCATTTGCTAGAACAGTGAAAGGCTATGCTGCTCCAAGGGGTACTTTTACATCTCTGCACTTGTAAATGAGGCAAAACTTTCTAGAAGCAGATGAAATTAGGAGCTTTTTTTAGTAAGGCATTCTCATATGCACCTCAGTCCTGGGTTTGTGACTCTAACACTCTAGTGACTCCCAAAGGAAAGCAACTGAGAGGACTTTCTTGTTTCAGATGCAAGAGCCAAAAAAGCCAGTTGCCCTATCCACAGCTCATTTCTGGGCTGCCCAAAGCATTCCAAGGAGAGTAACACAGCCCTTGCACACCACAAAACTGGTTAGGCAGAGCCAGGGAAGACTCATTCCAGAGTGTCATGAGGTTGTAATGCACATCAAGGGAGAAATGGGCAAGTCTTGCTGTAAATCTTGTACTGAATACAATGGGGTAGCAATATCCCTTCCCACACTGGGACACATTAGAAATGTTGCAAACACAGAGAAAATGTTTGTGGTGGGTTTACCCTGTCTGCACACCAGGTATCCACCGAAGTTAGTCTATCATTTCCCCCTCCTAAGCTGGGCAGAGGAGAGAAAACAATGAAGGGCTCACAGGCAGGGAAAGATCACTCACAAATTAACATCACATGCAAAACAGACTCGACCTGGAGAAAGAAAACAATTTAATTTATTACCAATTGAATCAGAGTAGGACAATAGCAATAAACCCGAATCTTAAACCCATCTTCCCTTCACCCCTCCCTTCTTCCCAGGCTCAACTTCACTCCCAGTTTTCTCTACCTTCTCCTGAACAGTGGTGCAAGGAGAGAGGGGAAAAGGGTTGTGGTCAGTCCATCACCCATTGCCTTTGCCACTCCTTTTTCCTCAGGAGAAGANCCTTCCACAGGCTCAGTCCCTCAGGAACAGGCTGCGCCACAGTGGGTCCCTCACAGGGTCACAAGTCCTGCCAACAAACCCGCTCCAGTGTGGGCTTCTCACGGGGTCACAGCCTCCTTTGGGCATCCCCCTGCTCCGGCGTGGGCTCCTCCATGGGCTGCAGGTGGATATCTGCACCCCTGTGCTCTCCATGGGCGGCAGGGGAACCTCAGCTATGGTACCTGGAGCACCTCCTGTCTCTCCTTCTGCCCTGATTTGAGTGTCTGCAGGGCTGTTCCTCTCACCTGTTCTCTCTCCTCTCTCCAGATGCAAAATGTGCTGGATTTTCACCCGTCCTTCTCAAATATGATATCCCAGAGGCATGACTACCATCCCTTCTGGGTTCAGCCTTGGCCAGCAGTGGGTCTACCCTGGAGCCAGTTGGAATTGGGGGGAAGCTTCCAACAGCTTCCCAGAGAAGCCACCCCTATACTCCCCTCACTACCAAAATCTTTCCTTTTAAGTCCAATACAAGGGTTCCAACATGAAAACTGCTTCTTCTTGGATGAAATCAATGGTTTCTCACTCTTATCTGCTAATAAATTTTGGCTTTCACTTAATTCATCTCATTGTCAGCTGGGAAAACGTGCTAGGAAAAAACTGGCTTGGGCAGTGCAGTTAAAAACATGCCGTGATCCTCAGAAGGCACCTATTCTGCACAGTCCATGAAGTCATCCTGCAGATCTTACGGTTTCATTATTTTCTCTTTCCTGTTTCTAAGATTTATGTACACGTCCTTCAACAAATACCCAAAAGTGTTTTCTTCCACTTTAGATGTGATTTTCTAATGGATCAAATATTATACTAATTATGCATCACTTTTCAATAAGTACTCTTGTAATCTCTTTCTCCTTGTAACCCCAAGGCCATAGCTCTCCACACTGGTAGGACTTTCAATATTCCACACCAAACAACAGGAATTAGGCCTGGAGTTTAAAGTCTGACTGCATTTTTAAAATACATTTGGTGCATTTACTTGACCGACTTAATGAAAGTTCTGTGCAGCTTGTAAAACCCGTACTGTGTTTATATACGCATGTATGTGCAGAGACATGCGTATTTAATTTGAAAGGATTTTGTTAGAAAGTGCTTTTCTTATAAAGAACTTCTAGCTTCTTCAGAAAAGAAGTTTGAGATCAAAGGTATTACATAAATCCATTGTTGTTGCCTCCTATAAAAACTAAAGTTTTAGTACACTCTGGGGTTATAAAAGAAATGGAAAATTTCATCCCCTTACTGGTCAAACCAGTCACTGAAGTTGTCTCACATACAAGCTGTGTTTACCAAAATCTCCTTCAAGCAAGTGCTGTTTATAACTGTTCATCAAAATACAAGTTGCTGATAAACTGAGCATTCAAAACACAACAAAAGTGTGATATATGTAAGAAAAACAAAAAAAAGGAACTGTCTAGAATGTACAAGGTACATCAAGGTCCTATTGGAAAGCGTCCCTGCCCATGGCAGCGGGGTTGGAATGAGATGATCCCAAATGATTCCATGATTCTATGATTAATCAAAAATTGGCTTAAGTATTAAATATCAAGTATTTTCAATAAATAGTGTTTTAAGTAGTACAAAATTAATTTCAAGAGGGTGTACTGTGACAAATAATGTATCTCGTTGCCTTTCTGATGTACTCCTTGATGGATGGAAAGGGCTTTGCTCTCTGAAAGTGCAGTGTCAGACACTCAGAAAGTACTTCCTGCTTTACAGGAATTAGGCAAGAATGCTGCTTCCAGCATTATCTGTTCTGTTGTTGGGTTTTTGTTGTTGTTGCATGGAACTATATACATGAAACGGTATTCCGTGTTCTTCACCCCCACCCCCAAAAAAATAGCTTGAAAAAATTACTTCAAAAGGCTCTAACAGAAAAAGCAGTAATGTTGATACACAAATACAGCATTAAAGGAACTTTTAGGAGAAAATTGTTTTTCAGACAGGCTTGGGATTTAGGAATCTGTTTTGAAATTGTTAAGCTTTGGTTTCAGCATCAGTGGCATGGCACATTTATTTATACGGTTTTCTGTATCGCAGCAAGCGCACTGAAGTGCTTCCTCCTCGCTACATAAGTGCCCTGGATTGGTGGTGGTTTCTTTCCTCTTTCCCCGGTTTGGTTTATGGCAGAGTTAAAAATATCAGCTGAGGCAACAGAACACACTCAAAAAGTGAGGCAGAGTGCAGGGAAAAAGCAGAGTCTTAGGTGTCGCAGTGACCGCCACTGACCGCAGCCCTGCGGTGTGCGGCAGGTGTGGGGAGCAGCTGGAGGCTTGAAGCTTTCAGGCTGCTCCTTTGGAGCTGCAGCTCTACCTCTGGGGAGCTGAAGCCCCAAGGTCTGCAGTGCTCAGCAGCCGCGGGGAGGAGATAGAGAGCAGCAAGGAGGCTTGCCTCTGGACACAGCTCCTCTCTTGGAACGGGTCCACAAGCGCCGACTGAAGGCTGACAGCAACTTATATAGGGGGAGGGAACAAGGGGAGTACCCCAACCAAGAGCCAACAGGGAATCCCGGAGGGAGGGATACTGAGGGGGATAGACAGGTGCAGCAGCCAGTGGCCTCAAGGGGCTGAGGGAGAAGGGTCACATACCCCAATGGGGCATCATGGTTTACGGGAATGCCAGACGGGGAGGTACCAGAGGGGGCAGGGTCTCAGGGGATTGGCAGGGACCATATAAGGGAAAACCAGGAGGGCTTAGGTGACGGACAGGGAACCAACTAGAACAAGGGGAGGCGTTTGGGTGACGGACAGGGAACCAACTAAAACAAGGGGAGACATTTGGGTGACGGACAGGGAACCAACTAGAACAAGGGGAGGCATTTGGGTGACGGACAGGGAACCAGCTAGAACAAGGGGAGACATTTGGGTGACGGACAGGGAACCAACTAGAACAAGGGGAGACGTTTGGGTGACGGACAGGGAACCAACTAGAACAAGGGGAGGCATTTGGGTGATGGACACGGACACCACTGGATCAAGGGGAGGGGAGCAACCATATAAGGGGTACAGAGGAGCGGCTTAAGCATGGAATATACCAACAGGGAAACCAGGGAAGGGGGGTGACAGGGATGGACCAACTTAATACAGAGAACATAACAGAACAATTAAATACAATAAACTGCCGCGCTACCACACTTAGGCAAGCTTATGTGCAGGGTCGCTTCTTATCTTCCAGAAGCTCTGGGTATGGTACACGAAAAGCCAGTCGGCATCAAATCCTGCAGGATGTGCTTTCCTTGAGAACTCTCCTTAGATTCTAGTAAGCGCTGAGGTTTTGACAAATAACTTATTTGTGGTACCTATCTTTCCCAGTCTCCTTTACATGAACATTTTTGAAGGGCAAACACTCAAAAAGATGGAAGCCAGTTACTCCAGTTCTGTGGTTTAGCACTTCCACCACACTTTTATAAGAGTTTAGGTCCTCCCCTCCTTGTCTTTGCAAGGGCCTTCCTCAGGCACTGGTGGCAATTCAGCCTCT
Source organism: Mystacornis crossleyi (assembly GCA_013400655.1). Taxonomy (NCBI): domain Eukaryota; kingdom Metazoa; phylum Chordata; class Aves; order Passeriformes; family Timaliidae; genus Mystacornis; species Mystacornis crossleyi. The sequence continues at coordinate 59,746 of VYZQ01014428.1, read as the reverse complement.
CCTGCTCTCCTCTCACCATGTTCACAATGCTCCCTTGGGAACAGAAACTTTGCAGCTCCAGTGTCTGCATTCAGTGTGAAGGGATTGGGGTGACAATAAGCAGCACTATGCAGGAGTGTCTCATGTGAATTTTAAATTTTCCAGACATGCAAAAAACTAATCATGTTTATCCAGCTTTCCAATCCCAAAAACTATCCTCTTAACCATTCTATCCATAAATAACAGTGAGAGGGTCGTTATTCATGTATACATAAATATATCACTTATTTGCATCTTGCTAAACTCTTTGTTTCGAGCATATTGTTTCATGTTCTGCTAACGTGTTAATTTTCACCATATTTAGGTGACTCACCTTTTAACTTCCCTGAATGTGATTGTTCTCATTTTTTGAAACTGCTGTGATACTGTATAGTCTCTTGTCCTTTACTATTTACTTCTTCTCTAAAGTGAAGAAATCCTTCCTTTTTCACTATTTTTTCAAATCTGGAAACTACCTGATGTCTTTTTTTGAGGCAGAGCTGATTACCTACCTCTGATAAGCTGATAAGACCATGTGATATAAGGGGCTTTATACCAGTTTCTGTATTATTTACTCCATGTGTCCTTAGGTTTCCCAGCTCTGTTGTCTAAAAGCTAAACAATACCCTCTCTTGCTCTGAGGGTAAAAAAAAAAAGGCAAAAAACCTCAAGTATTTCTCATGTACTCATTTTAAAACAGCAAAGCAGATGAAATATTTGAGCAGCCCTAACCAATATGCTTCAGTGTCAGAACTTTTGGGTTGTCTTTCATAGGGTGCACCCATGGTTTTAATGACTCAAACCGTGGGCCTGCAGGCTCATGCCAACCCATCAAGCAAGTGAAATATTGCTTTTTAAATTTAATTTATGATTTTTTGTTTGCAGGGAGGCTTTTGTTCCCGCAGCTTCAAGCGGAGTTTGAAGCTGCTTCCATCCATACAGCATGTTGCCTCTCCTCCAGAAAGAAGATAGCATCATAGAAAAAATTATATTCTAATGATGGTAATCTGGGGGGTTTATAGAGACTTAAAATCTGATTTTCATTAGAACAAAGTAAGTTTTAAATAGTGGGAGGGGTTGAGAAGGCAGAAAGAGGTTTTGTCTTCTCCAAGGCCTCTTTATTTTGCCTTATTCAAGACCTCTCAGAATTACTAGGGTGATTTAAAGTGTCCTCAGAATACAGCTGAGTCCAAACTAAATGTAACAAAGAACTGGAAAACTGTACAAGTAAAATTGGAATCTTTCTGTATTTTATCTCATTTTCTTATATACTTGGATTGGGATTTTCTTTTCACTCTCAGCTAATTGCTTTATAATTCATTAAAGGATGGATGGAAGAGGATGGAACTAGGGCATTAATCTGGGATCTGGAATTACATTCAACTCCTTTCTTTTCTGTGAGTTTCTCCTTAGTCCTTGGTTGAGGTTCATGGTGCTAATTTCTCAGATGTACATAAATAATTAAATGCTCCTGAAAACCAAACAAACTGGTTACTTTATTAGGATTCTGATCTTCAAAGGTTTTCAGCTTCAACTGATAAACAGAAATAAAAGTACTTTAATACCTTAGAGAGTAGAACATACAGTTTGTAAAAAAACATAAAAGATGTTGAAGAGCTTGGAACCTGCAATTATGAAGAAAGAAGGAGGGCCCCACCTGTGCACGTACATGATTCATATGTGTGCACACATTAATGTATTTTTAGGTGGGAAACCCAAAGTAATCTAATCCTTCCTTCACTGGTCACCCTGGTAGCCACCTCAGAAGACTCAGGGACACTTCATGAGGCTGACACAGGTGAGTAGCCTTAGTTATGTGAGTCTTAGGTGAAAACAAAGCACACTGTGTCTGCAGTGGCATCCGTATGGCATAACTCTACAGTTTTGCTTCATTTAATACTGGTCTTAAATGCTTCTGTGATATGGTCATTTCAAGGTTGGTCCCCTATATAAATAATGTATCTGTGAGCATGCAGTGTGTTCATCCATCCTTCATGATAACTTTTGAACTCACTACTCATTTCAGCTCAGTTTGGCAGTGGCACAAAAGTGAAGACAGATGCACATGAATTTCCATGAAGAGAAGTAGTGGGATGAAGAAAGAAGATTCAGAATCATTCTTTTACTGAGGAAAAGGCAATTATAGCTTAGTTCCTTGTGCACCTAAAAAAGTAGCAACCAACTGAGCAGGCAGCACAAGCACTGCCCTAAAATAGCTGGGACCACCGCCCCAGCCCATTTCTAAGGCATACAATGTGCCACCATGGAGAGGGGAAGCAGGAATGATGTCATGGACGTGATAAAGATGGTGGGAATGGGGAATTTGGGAACAGGGGAAGAATCCATAGAAAAACAAGAGTCCAGAGATGTCCCCCTTACGCTTTTTTCGGTGTTGTTTTCTTTGGAGTTGGTGCTATCAAAACCCTTTTTGGCAAGGGCAGGGAGAGAGAAAAGCACAGCAGGTGCTAACTGGAAACTTATAAAACAGGGAAGCAGAGCAAAGACTGATTCCTGTGACAATGAAGTCCTGAACAGAGAGAAAGCAGCTGCCCCACAAACCTGTGAGTTAGAGGTCTGCTTGTGTGAGAATGGGAGGGAGGATATGGTGGCAAGCCTCCTATTTATTTTGTGGGACTTTGCTATGTATTTTGGGCCCACCAAAAAGCAGCCAGTATTATCTCTGCTCTCTACCCTTTTCCTCAGGGGTGAAGTAAGGACAAGCTTTCAGTCAGACCTTACAATGTTTCCCAGCTTTTGTGGGTTTCAGTCAGTCCCTTGTAGTTTAGTGGAAGGGATTTTTTTTGCTGTGATTTGAATACTTAAGGAATATACTCTAACATACCATTGTAATTTCAATCGATTTCCATTTTGCCCTGATTATACAAACGTCTTGGTTTTGTCTTCCAAATGCAAGGAAGGCGGTTGGACAGCATGTAAGATTCACCCCCTCCGTCTCCTTTGTAGCCGTAGGGAGAGTGGGGGGGAAAAAGCTATTGTGTGAAGAAATAAGAGATGCTCAGTGAAATGCGGTGATGCGTGCCACATTGTTGGAGGGAAGCAATGGGAGCCTTGCTCTGAAGAGCATCAAAATCCTCAGATACACTCACAGGCATCCTTTGTTCACACAGGAGCCTGCAGTGACAGCCTCTGCTCCGGAGGTTCCTGGTTTCGCAGGCAGCTCGGCCGGGATATTTTTGAATACCCAGGGCTTCAGGCCAGCTGTTTCTCTAACTGTGTGGATAGCATCAGTCAGTCCCCCAGCCAGGGCTCGCTCCTCTCTGGTGTTAGCACATTGCTGCAGCTTCACGATGCAATTACGTCCGTGCATTCAGGATGAGCGGGGCCATTAGAGCGGAGATTGCCCACTGGTCTGATGGGGCAAACATTCTTGGGGCAGGATTTACCCTTTGTGTTGGTTTTGGCAGGGATAGACTTAATTTTCTTCATAGTAGCTGGTATGGGGCTGTATTTTGGACCTGTTTTGGAAACAGCGTTGGTAGCTCAGAGGTGTTTTTGTTATTGGTGAGCAGGGCTTGTAGAGCATCAAGGCTTTTTCTGCATCTCACTCCACACCACCAGCGGGGAGGCTGATGCTGCACAAGGAGCTGGGAGGGAACAAAGCTGCACAGCTGATCCCAACAGCCCAGAGGGACATTGCAGACCGTACAGCATTGTGCTCAGTATATAGAGCAGGGAGAAGAGGCAGGTACAGGGGTACACATGTAGTGATGGAGTTTGTCTTCCCAAGTCTCCGTTGCGAGTGCTGGAACCCTGCTTTCCTGGGGATGGCTGAACATCTGCCTGCCCATGGCAAGTGGGAAATTTATTCCTTGGTTTGCTTTGCTTGTGTGTCCAGCTTTTGCTTTATCTATTAAATTGTCTTAATCTCAGCACAGGAGTTCTCTCACTTTTACCCTTCTGTGTGTGTCCCCCAGCCCAGGGGAGCGGGAGGGAGCGGGTGGCTGTGTGGGGCTGAGCTGCCAGCTGGGATTAAGCCACATCACCTGGTGGCGCTGGGGCTGAGAAGGGTGTGTAGCTCCAGCTGCCCCCATGGCTTCATGCAGTATACACCAGTGAAGCATCTCTATAATCCATAAACAGCACCTTTCCTACACCTTTCCCAACCTATGGTGACACAAAAAACACCTTTTTTATTTTCCTTCCCGATTTTAGGAAGAAACACTTCTCAGAATCCTCTTTTATTACAAAATAAGGCAGTCATTTTTCCATTATTCTGATGTATTTCTCTGTGGGAACTGCAAGGGAAAGAGCTATGCCAAATATATTCTGCTTTTTTCTTCTTTTTTAAACATATGTTGTCTTGAATCAGTGAGAGGTCTCCCATGTCCAAATATGATTAAACCCCATGTAAGTTAAGTCTTTTTGAGCTGAGTGCATGTTATAAAAGCTGCTGTGAGTCAACAGTAATTTTACAGTCTTAGTTTTGTGTGGTCCTTGTTTGGAGAGTATTAGGCATAAAGCTGTCATACTGGAGCTCTAATGGGGGCACTCAGTAGGTGTGATTTATGGGACTTGTTGCCTTGCGAGAATGAAGTCATGTAGTGTATCAGGGTTGTCCTGCAAATGAAGCAATTAAATTTTGTCATCTTTCTTACAAAGGTGTCCTGACTGAGGGTAAGAACAAGTATGGAGGAATGTAAAATGGTGGGGAGGGGAGAGGCAGGGGGAGGCAGGGGCAGATAGGCGATTAGATTCCATCTGTGGATGAACACTTACAGAACTTTTTCTAAAGTCTTCAGTTGAATTTCATTTGCTGAAGTCTAGTGCCGTGTCTGGAGGCAAACAGCACATCTTTTACTTGCCAGTTCTATTTATATGCCTGTGAAGCAGATCATTGTAATGAATACAGATGGGCAATAACTACAAAGTTATTGCATAATTTTTCAAAATTTTATGATTGCCTTTCCTACTTCCTCTTAAAATAATGGCTCCACTGTACAGCCTGCAGACCATTCAGTATATCTTTCGTATATTTTACCACTTCAGCAGGATTTAATTTATTGGAGACACACTAGAAGTGGTAGGTAAACAATCTACAGAAAGAATCCGATTTATAAGACAAGGAAGACTTGAACCAGTATTAAGTTGCTTTGGAGATCACTTGGTGAATGCAAGTATATATGATTTTTTGTCTTTCTGACTTGGCAGCAAAGTGTGTGGGGAGGAAGTCAGCTGAAAGCCACCCACCGCCAGCTTTACAGAATATAGAACAGGTCTGTAATAGGATGTCTTGTTGGATGGGAAGTGTTTCTGTACAATTTGCAGGTTTAAACCTGCCTCAGACAAAGTTTCAGACCTGCTGCAAGAAATCCAATTCTCTTTCTCAGGGATGAAGCAGGTTTGGGTTTGCCACCCTGGGGATAACTGGAGCAGTCTGGACCTGTGAGTGTCATTCTGCTTTCTCCCCCCTTCCAGGCTAATCCATTCTACTTCCACTTCTGGAATAATGAAGTGGCACACTTTTTCCTGAGCTGTGATTGTGAGTTAACTGACTTCTGAGATTGAGATTCCTCTCCCATTTAAGTCAATGGAAGTCTTTGACTTGATAAAATGAGTATTGGATGTGTCCCTAAAATAACTGGGTTTGAATCCTGGCCACACCGAAGCTGATGGCAAAGAGAAATTGGAATTTCTGCTCAATGTCTATGCATCATCTGCTCTATTGGCAAAGACTATTGCAAAGTCTGCTTCCCTTGAAGGCAGAGTTAAGTGCTTTGGAACCACATGTAGCTTTTCTTAGTCTCACTTCTGAAACCACTCCCAACTCAAGACTGCAACCCTCAGGACCACCAGTAATGAACTGTATAAATGCCAGCTGATCTGGTCTTTGAATCCTGTTTTGGGACTGGCTTATGATTACATAATTGATTCTCAAAACCAAAGTCCTTTCCTTTGACCTGAATATTCAGAAATGCTTTGCCTTTTGGGCGCCCAGCTGGAAATCTGTCAGAGACGCTTGATTTTCAGAAGGGTCCCTGCTTCTAAAAAGCTTGACTTTTCAAATTGCTTCATGGCATATAATAAAAAGTTTGGTTACCTCAGCCACTTTTGGTAATTGAAATATCCTTTCATTTACCAAATTTTTATGGCACACAACACCAATGAATGCTTACATTGTAGAAGTATGCTTTGGGTTTGAATTTCCAGTCACCTTTCTGTGGTTGGTCTTTCTGAATAAAACTACCAGAACTGGTAACCTATTATGGTGGCAAAAGGGGTTCTGAAGCTGGTCTTGCCAGGACAGAGAATATTAAATTCCTGCCCAAGAATAAGGTATTCTTGTACTGTTGTCTGCTTTCTATTCAAACATCAGATTAAAAAAAAAAAAGGCCATTTCTCCTTAGTGTGGGGGTTTTTTCATAGTTTTGTGGTATTCCATTTATTATCCACTATTATAATAAATTTGACCCTTGCTGCACTGTCAGTAGGGGGCATCTGTTGTGTTTTTTTCGCCTTTCCCTGAAGCATAAAGACTCTGACTTTGCTAGAAGAATTGTATCAAGAAACCATAAGCATGTGCTTAATACCATGCCTCAATTTCATAATACTATTGTGAACAGAGCTATTTTTTTTTAATTAGTTTTTTGTTGGGTTGTTTTATTTTTCCATTCTGATCAACAGATTAAAATTGGAGGAACTGAAGCTGGTAGTTTCATGGTGTCTCAGTGGCCTCCTGTCCTTCAGCCTGAACCATGCCTAGAGCAGAGAAAGGTAAATCTGTTTAACCCTCACCCCTCTCCAAACACTGAAATTTATATTATCAGCATTTCAAATCATAAATTTCCCTTTCAGGAGCAGACAACTGTTTTCTTCCTGGGAGGTTACAAGCATTTTAGATTTCTGATCTCCTCAAAAGATTTTAGTCTTGCTTTTCCCTCTTTCTATATTTTTTTAATACTTTGGCATAGTCTCTTCCTTCACCATATGGAACCACTTCTACCTCCTTATCCCCTGAACACACTTTCCCACTCAACATGATGACATGTGACCATTCGACTCATAAACAGAAGTTAGGGAAACAGAGGTTAAACCACGGGCACCAAAAGTGGTTTTAAGAATGCAAATGTGGAAAAAGTGGGATAATCCACAAGCATGTGGTTTGTTACCCTCTGCCTCACGCTCTGAATGTATAAGCACATTCACCCAGAGTTTACAATTGAAGGGATACAATGTTTTTTTTTGCCTGGCAAAATACTCTGCGTTTTGGCTTGGAAGGCTCACACTTCCTTCCCATCCCGTGGTGAGAGCACAGGTGCTGCACGCTGCTATTATGGTTGATCTTTTCCAATAAAGATCCCACACAGGCCAGAACACTAAACACGCAACTCGGCTTGATCCTGATGGGTTGCCTGTGGTCCCACAGCTGTCTTGTTCCTCCTGGAGCCCCATCTAGTGGCTCCCCACATCTGCCCATCTGTCATATTCCCTATCTCTGTTAATCCAAATATCCATATAGTCCAAAATGGTACAGACCAGCAGGAGAAAAGAGGGATGGTTGAATGCACAAGTAGCTCCCCAGCACTTGCGCTTGGACTTGTCTTTGCTGTAAATGTCCCTCTGACAAATGAACACCCAAAGCTGAATGCTTCATTCTTAACTTTTCCTGTTCTGCTCTTCTTTCATTCATTTAGTTTCCACTGAGAACAGGCCTCAGGTGATTAAACAAAGGAAGAAAGCTGGCGAAGATGGTGGGAGAATATAGGAACTAATATAACATCTAGTGGGAGGTTTGTCAAAGGAAAGACTCAAAACCAGATAATGCATCATTGCCTGCAAGAGAACCACATCTTTTCAAAGTTACAAAGGTCTAATGCAGCAGGGAGCTGGTGAGCCGAAATTAGTAGGTTTGGGGCTCAAGTCTGCTGCTGACAGACTTCATCCAAGTTATTTCACCCTCTAAGTCATAGTGTCCCACCTGCAGAAAACAGTGTTGATAATATTTAGCTTCCACATGGCACTAAATTGCAGCTTAATTAATGGCTTGCAAAGCACTTTGAAATGCTCGATTGAAATAGGCAAAGGATAATTAACATCATGTATTTATTTAGCAAGCTTTCCTTGCCAGGCACAATCTTCCTAAAATTCCCCTTGCAATAACTGTTTGCACTGCTCTAGGAAAAACAAAGCGGTTCAGCCAGTATGTTTTCTATGGGGAGGCTTTTTGCTGCATGAATCAGATGGTTGAAACTTGAAGAGAGTGGCTGCCAAGACGAGGGACAGGCAGGTTTCTGAATGGGGAGGAGTGGGGGAGAGGAACAGATGCACAAGTGTTCGTGGTGCCTCAGAGCTGCGTACGTTGTACCAGGCAACTTTAATGACACAGCTACAAGGTTGTTGTTCCCTCCTGTGCTTGGCCAAAGATGACCCCCATTCCTTTGTAGGACTGCTGTTCCTGTCTTACTTCTGTAGGACTTCTGTCTTGTGGGTCAGTGCAGGCCCCAGTTAGACAGCAACGTCTTCAGGGCTGACCTGTTTCTGAGGGAGATGTCATATCTCTCCTTCACTGTGCCTCACAAATTTTTCTAAATATGGAATGATGGTTTCAAGACCAGGACAGGAAAAATGTTAAGTCTGAATCGCCATTGCCGTAGTGAAGCTCGGACTCCTGCCCAGGAAATGTCGTAGATTCAGCTGCACTCGCAGTTTATGTGGGTGATGCAGGGCAAGTGCTGCAAGGTGGGATGCAGCCCCCCACAGCAAAGGAGGCGGCCCACAAGGAAACACATCCAATTGGGAATCTGTGCGGGCTCCTGGTCTGAGCGACTTTGTACATGGACACATAGTGATAGGATAACAGAGGAGAGTTTTAAGCTAAAAGAGGAGAGATTCAGATTGGATATTAGGAAGAAATTGTTCCCTGTGGGGGTGGTGAGGCCCTGGCACAGCATACCCAAAGAAGTTGTAGCTGCCCCATCCCTGGAAGAGTCCAAGGTCAGGTTGGATGGGGCTTGGAGCAATCTCTTCTGGAGGAAGTTGTCCTTGCCCATGGCAGGGGGGTGGAGTTACATGATCTCTAAGGCTCCTTCCAACCCAGGCCATTCTGTGATTCTGTGATTTCTGTGTGTAGTTGCTGTGTTTAGAGAGAAGGCTGAGAGTAAAGAATGGCTTGAATAATACGCAACTGCTGGTAAGAAATTGCTTATTCTTGGAATTCCAGGTCTAAATGTGGAGAACCAAGAAGGGGCCACAGTCATTCAGTCCAGAAAAGAATGACTGCTGTTTTCACAATGGCCTGTTGATGTTCTTTGTTCACTTCCCCACTTCAGCAGGGAGATTGGGAGGAAATACTCAAGCAGTTCCTACAACCTTTCCCCGCAATATGAGTGGGAAAGGGAAGGTTCAGAGCAAATGGGGTTTTGATGCTTAAACCAAGCAGACTTTGCCCAGTTAGTCTGTACAATAATAAACACTGAAGGGTGCTCTTAAGGTATATTGTGAAACCCAGCCTTCCAATGGGGAGAGAGACTTCGAGTAAATCACAACTGCATTTCCCCAGAAGTCTGGGTTCAGGAGCTCAGTTCCGTAGGTCAGGCCTTGAAGAATGGTAAATAAACTCAAAAACTGGAAAATTAACTCAATGAGCCCTCTGTGTATGTGCTGATAATTTTGTATGACTCAAAGAGATCACATCATTGAAGAAAAGCATATAATGAAAAGGCTGCCTAGAGGCTTTCAGGCAAACTAGAGGTATTTAATTATACAGACAATTTTTGTTTGCTTTTGCCAGCAGTGCTAACCTGAAACTTGTGCAAAACGTGAATCAGCACTCTCAAAATGAGAAAATTAGTTTAAAAGTCATGGCATTTTAAAAATAATTAAATAAACATAGGTTGAGTTCTTACTTTCCCTTCCAATGACTTTCTGATTTTTAAGTTTTTAGATCTCCTGTCAAAGTTTTTCTCTATAATCACCCAGATTGGAAAGGGGATTTTGATAGGGGTTTTGTTTGTTTTTCTTATCAGTGCAAGCAGAGATTATAACTTAATCACCTGCCTTTGTCAAAGGAAGCTGTAAGAGCACCAAATGCTGAAAGACACAAAATCAGTGAAGCCCTGGGTGAGATCTCTTCAATGCAGGGGCAGGGATGGGGGGCAGGATGGGTGCCCACATCTCAGCCTCACCTCCCAGACCACTGACCTGCTTATCAAACCCCAGGTCCCACCTTCCCTCAAAGCAGGTTGTGCCTTACTTCAGAATCAGCTTTGAAAGGATCAAAGAGGCTGCCTGCAGAACAAGTTATCAACCCGAGTAAGGCTGGAACAGATCTCAGCTTGCCTCTGAAATCCTGCGCGTTTCAGCCAGGAAGGTCTGGCTTGTCCCTTTCTTTGGCTGAAACCTCCCACAATGCAGAAGTGCCCTCTAACGTTGTTCATGAAATAGAAGGCCTGCATGCTCAAGCTAAGTTCCTGATAGCTGCAGGTGTATTTTTCTTGGGAAGCTAAATTGCTAGAGAAACAAAAGTTTTGGTTAGTTTAATTTGGCAGGACAAAAATGCCGTCCTAGGGGAAGATTTTATTTAGAAACTTTCTTTTTCCTCTGTTAATATAGACATTTTATTGAAAAAAAAATGTTTAAAGGTTCAAAAGTTCACAAGAGATTCCTTTTCTGTTGTATTTTTTTAAAAATTATAATTTCCCAGTTGGGCAGGACTGTTGTTACAGAACTTTTGAACCCTGAAGTGACATTTCATTAGTTTTTGTGTTATAGTTTTAAATTTTTTTCTGTAAAAATTGTTTGCCTCATACAAGATTCTTTAGTCCCAGAGCTAAAGGAAAAGGAAACTACTGGCTTCTAACAAAAATCCTGGCTTTGCTAGCATGGCATGCAAAATGCAATTCTACCTCAGTGGAATTGGGTCTAATGATTTTAATTGCTGAAATTTCCTTCTGCTACTTGAGGAATACTCTTCACCATTAGAAGCCTGATCATGACATGAATGATTCTTCTCCAGACAAAGCCAAGAATGTTCAGCCAACCTCAAGGTCAGATGCTTGGTGACAAATGGCACTTAAAACCAGGAGATAAAATTAGTATACAGATTTCATGTGTGCCCAATGGGCAATGTGTCTGCACGCTGATTTAGGTGCTGGAAATATTTCACTATGGAGTGAAATACAAACCCGGCTTTTTTTTCTGCACAGACTGAGTTCACAGAAGCAAAATAATGGCTGCATGCAGAGACCTTTAATATTATACTAAAAAACATGATTCCTCTACCGAATACAGTATATCCCACTCTGAGGGCTTTGGCTTTAGGAGTAGTACAACACAGGCTTTGGTAACAGGCAGATGGCCCAGAAATTACAAAAATAAGGTTCACTAACAGTCTTAGAAAAAGAAAGAAGCCATAGAGGAGCCATCATCATCTAACTAAATGTAACAGACAGACCTGAAAACAAAGAATAAGAGCCTGGAAGGAAGATGTAAGGGCATTACAGAGGATAATTAACAGAAAACTCTAAACGAAGCACACCACTTGGGATTCTGTAAATATTGCCCCATGTGCCTGCAAGAATGAGTGAAAAAGCCATATCTGAGCTTGTTGCTTCTGGCCTCCAGATGGTCGGCACAGAGAAGGGCAAGAAGATCCATCAGAGCATCAAAAAACATACCTGTGTATAAAAAAAAAATAATGAGTACTTTGAAGGGCAGTTTGGGGGAGTGCAGGATAAGGCTCCTGGCTCATTACATCACTGGCAGGACATATCTGTGCCCCCTCTCTGATCCAACCAGGCAAACACCAGCAGAAGGAGTGGTTCTCACTGGGGGCATGGGAAGCAGCTCTCTTGTGACTTGGAAGAGCCTGGAGCAGCCTCACAGGGAGCCTTGACCTTCAGAGGGCAGCTGGGAAGTATTACTGTGGGTGGTTTCTTAGTTTATATTTCCTCAGAGAATCCTCAGACACTTCAAGCAGATACAGCCAGATTAGATGACCGGGGAGCCTTTTCAATTCCCATTGTACAGCAGGTGAAACAATAAAAAAATGTATCGAGTAAGGAACATTAATCTGTATTCAGAGCTTTTTAATAGATGATAAATAAATATATCTGCTTTGTTCCTTTGAGTCCTACCCGCTTGTGTTTAACTATGTGTTTTTAGTGGCAACACAGTCTCTGTGAGCTGTAGGCCCAACAAAATAATGAGCCGTTTGAAAAAAAATAAAAATAATCTGAGTGGGGATTTAAAATAGGGTGTGGTGAAACGGCAAGGGTGAAAAGTTTGACAGTGCATCAATAGGCTGTTGGGACCTCCTGGCAATCCCCTCATTTCCCCTTCAGTGAACACATGATTTTCGCAGAGATGTGTTTTTGCTGCCACATTTTTGCAGCTTCCCATTTCAACCCGAGTTTATTCATTGCCCAGCAAGAAATCAAAAGCTATCCCAATGCTACCTCTCATCCTCTTAACAAACTTTTTCGTTTGGGAACTTTGACCAAAGCAGACAGAATGCCATGGAATTTTAAATTTAAAAGATTTAAAATTTCCCTTTAATGTTCTGTTTAACTCCTTGTGGGAGAGGGCTGGAAGGAGATTTCCAAAGTAAATTCCGGCCTGTGCGAAACACAAGCTGGAGGAGACACCACCAGGAAGGGGAGAATGGTAGAGGAGATGGAAAATTATAGAAATCAAATAAAGTGAAAGAAAGAGTGAGGCAGGCATGATGGGATACCTCAGGGAGTAGAGGATAGAGTATCCAGCTGTCCATCTGATGGGGAGGGGGGAATAAGCATTACCAACTGAAGCCTGGAAAAAGGCAGTCTCAAAGCATAGGCCCTTCCAGCTCAGCCCATTCTGTGATCCTACAATAGATGGCCCCTTTCACTCCCTGTTTTCACTGAACTCCATTGGATAAGGGGAGGATGAAAGCTGTAAGATCTGCAGAGGACAACACAGGTTTATGTCATGGTTTGACGCTGGTTTAAACGCCAAACACACAAAATCCAATTATGCGCATAAGGGCAATATCGATCTGTTGAAGAAAATGTTAAGAAACTTCAGGGCAAAACAGGGCTCACACTTAAACAGTGCAATCTAAAGGAAAGTTTATTACTAATAGAATGAAAAAAAAAAAAGATAAATGATAAGAAATTAAAGCAAACCTTTAAACACCTTTCTTTCCCAATGCCGCCACCTCTACCACAAACCTTCCACAAGTGAAAACAAAACAAGAACATGGTATTTTGGTCAGAGTTGCACCTTTTCTAAGAGTCTATTTATGCTTAAGGGAAAGAGGTTCTTCTATTGTGCTATAGAGTTTTCACAAACCAACCGTCTGCCCAGAAAAAATAATCTAAGTGAAAAAGGTATCTCTCCCATAAATCTTTTGCAGTCTTCCCACACTGCCGAGTCACGGGCCACAGGAGAAAATGGGGTTTTAATCTTTTAAGGATGATTTATCTCAGCCTTAAAGCAAAGGTTCTCTGCTTCGAATCTCTAACAGCTTCTCACAACTTTTATATGGCCTGGCGTGGGCCTTTCTTTAAAGTCTTTTAGTCTTTAAAGTCTTCTTTAAGTCTTTAAAGTCTTTAGTCACGACTAAAGAAAGTCGTGACTTTCTTTAAAGTCACAGGCTGCACAAGAATTTCCCATCCCCCCAAGTTTTTCCAAATGGATTAAAGTCCTTTCTATGGCTTTGCACGAAGCATTTTTAAGCTCCGCGCCAAAAACACAACAGCCCTCTTTTTGCGTTGCCATTTGGCTGCCTTCCCACATGGTCTTGACCCTTCCTTTCCATTTCTGACCTCGGGGTCGCCATGTTCAGTTTCGTTCCACATGCCTTTACTTTTCTTTCCTCACTGACATGAAAGAAAAGGTGTCTTTGTCAGCTGCAGTGTGTGGTGTTTCTTCAGCTTTGGCGAGAGCTGTGCTGGATGCAAGGGTGCCCGGCCGGGCCCGCCAGTCTCATGAGGGGTCCTGGCGGCCTCAGATCATCTCGGCCACGTGGCCTCGGTTACACACTGCCTGTGGAGCGGGGACAGCTCTCCCCTGGAGAGGGAAGGCCGGCCCCGCGCCACCGCCACGCCAAGGGATCAAGGGGGGGCCTGGTCCAGACCTGGGCCCGGGCCCAGGGCCCTCTGCCTTTGGCCACCCCTCGGCCCTTGAGGCAAGAAAACAAAGAGAAATCTCCCGCGCTTGCACGGGCTTTTTATATGCAAAACTGCAAAAGCGCAATTGGCCCAAAAGCCTGTCAATCAACTCAGGTTCAACCTATTCCAGTTTAGCAAACCAGAGTTGTCATTCGGCGCTTTGCCCGCGCCGATTTACAAACAGGTTTCATGACCAACACTTCCGCACTGTCTTCTTAAGTACTGTGTTGATGTGAAAAACTCTTCGCAAATAAGAATGTTCAGTAAAAATGCAGGGTTTGGTACTTTGTTTTCTCTTAGTCTGTCTTCCTTCTCCTCATCCTTACCCATTTTTTAGTGCCAGCGTTTCCTTGAGCCACGTTTTTAAGGACATGGCCTCATATCAAGTACACAACAGAGGCAGGAAGAGTGATTCATAGAAAGATGATATTTTATGAGTGAGAAAAAATTAAATGTTCATTTATATATTGTTGTTGCTGTGGGGATATATTTTTATTTCTGAAGGATTTTCTAATACATGCAGTATTTTTGTTTTGGAACTAGTGAAATCCCCTGCTGTTGATTAAAACACTTTCATTATCATTTTTGGGTTTTTGTGAATTGGGCATCATTATAGTTTTAGGAAAAAAGCTATAGTGGTTCCAGGCAGCTATTTTTCCTGAATTCCCTGCAGTGGATTCTTTTTCTCTAGGCAGGAAACTCTAACAACTCTAGGTGAATGGGCCAAAGGAAAGCAGTGGTTTTGTACACTTCCCTAACATTCATGTGGCTTGGGCCATTCCAGAGGCTTGGAAGTCTTGCTTGGGGACTCTGAAACTTGCATTTTCAGAGTACTCAACAGACATTTTGGATAGATGACAGCCGCCTCTTTTCCCTGAAGTCCTTCATTCTAACTTTTCCATTAATATTTACTTTTTCCAGTCACCACATCTCACTGAAGGGTTGGGGATTTTCATTCACTACTAAAGCTGTCAGTCAAAATTGTTGGGTTTCTGGGTTGGTTGGTTTTTGTTGGTTTTTTTTTTAAGACTGTCTCTATAAACAGAATTAAAGAATTATAGAATTAGTGACAAAGATCACATCATTCAGACACTCTGTCCTTCTTCTGAGCAGTGTCTCCAGTACTGACATGTCCCCTTGAGGCAGCCAAATCTTTTTTACCTCACCTTCATCTTTTTTCATCATTTCTTTCCTTCCACATCTAATTAGAGATCCTTGTCTTCTTTTTCATACCCCTATGGCAGATAAGTGCTAGCATACTTAAACCTGGGGTGAAGCACCAAACACCAACAGCATGTTGGAAAGAAAGATCCTTGACTAGTAGGACAGAGCTAAATGAACAGGAAGTCTTGGTTGCTCTTATTCAATACATCTGTAAACTATTCCAGCTCTCCCTCTCTCTCTTTTTACTAATGTAAAAAGTAATACATTTTTTCCCAGGTTGTCTCCTCATTCCCGCTGTCCTGCAAGCAACATTTCTTTCTTAAGAAACTGGTGATTTAAAGAAAATATGTTCTGAGAACTAATTATTTAAGGCTGCAAGCCAATTAAAGATGCCTTCAGGTTTTCTCTATTTTTTATTTATTAAGCTGTGGTGGCGTGAAGAGTATTGCTCTCAGTTAAATTTAAGTTTATAATGAGAAAAAGAACACTGAGGACTGACCCTTCAAATAAATCAGAGACTTTTTCTTTCTCTGTGGAAAGTAAGAGCAATTTAGAAGTCTCAATTCATGAAGCCCTTCAAAAAAATGTGACTAACACACCAAAATGATTCGTTTTAGTTCTCTCATGTTGCTTCACTCAACTGCACTTGAGTATGTCAGCTGGCGCAATGTAACCTGTCTGGATCATGACCAGAAATCATTTGGGCACAACAGTCAAGTCTGTCTGGGAGGTGACCCCACCTTTGTTGAATGTGCTAATCCCTGAAAGGCCAGAGGATTGTGTAAAAGACTGGAAAATCAAGGATCATCATAAGACCAGTTCACAAAAGTTACATTTACATTGTCCAAGAAAGGACTTATCTTCTCTCTGAACATTATTATAATGCAGATGTGTGGGAATACTTAAGCCACATGTAGCATCTGGTGAAAATAAAGATTTATTTTGGCCGAACTGGCTGTATTAGCAGATAGAGATCCGGCTTTGAACTAGATCTTAGTTCATAGCCTGCTGCTGCCTTGGGATTAATTTCAGAATTTCTGTTTGTTTTTATTATGGAGAAATTACTTGCAGCTGATTTTTTAATATCTTTGCATTCTTCAAACAGGCAGGCTACTGAAAAGAGATGGGAAAGTCAGAAGACTGCAAGTGACAGTAACTTTAGATGTTAACTCCTCTCGTGGAGACCAGTGACTAGTAGTGTCCCTCAGGGGTTGGTGCTGGGGCTGATAGTGTTCCACAGCTCTGTCAGTGACATGGACAATGGGATCGGTGCACCACCAGCACATTCACTGATGTCACCGGGCTGTGTGGTGCAGCTGGCACATTGGAGGGAAGGGATGGATCCAGAGGGACCTGGACAGGCAGCAGATGTAGGTCTGTGTGAACCTCATGAAGTTCAACAAAGTGAAATTTAAGGTCCTACACCTGAGTCAGGACAATTCCCAACACACTGACAGGTTGGGCAGAGAAGTCATGGAGAGCAGCCCTGGGAGAAGGACTTGGGGGTGATGGTTGATGGAAAACTCATCATGAGCTGGCCAGAAACCAACCAGGCAACCCCCTGCAGAGCTGCCTCCAGCCCTGGGGGCCCAGCACAGGGAGCACATGGAGCTGCTCCTACAGCCAGTGCAGAGGAAGGACAGCAAGAGGATCAGAGGGATGGAGCAGCTCTGCTGTGAGGAAAGGCTGGGAGAATTGGGATTGTTCAGTCTGGGGAAGAGAGGTCTCCAGGGGGACTTCATAGCAGCCTTCCAATATCTGAAGGGGACCTAGAGGGAGGCTGAAGAGGGGCTCTTCATCAGGAGCTGCAGTGATAGAACAAGGAGGAATGGATGCAAGTTGAAAGAGGGGAAATTTAGGTTAGGTATTAGAAATAAATTCTTTACTGTGAGGTTGGTGAGGCACTGGAACAGGCTGCCCAGGGAGGCTGTGGATGTCNCTCCAGGGGGACTTCATAGCAGCCTTCCAATATCTGAAGGGGACCTAGAGGGAGGCTGAAGAGGGGCTCTTCATCAGGAGCTGCAGTGATAGAACAAGGAGGAATGGATGCAAGTTGAAAGAGGGGAAATTTAGGTTAGGTATTAGAAATAAATTCTTTACTGTGAGGTTGGTGAGGCACTGGAACAGGCTGCCCAGGGAGGCTGTGGATGTCCCATCCCTGGCAGTGTTCAAAACTTCAAACATTAGATAAGGCCTTGAGCAACATGGTTTAGTGGGAGGCGTCCTTGCCCATGGCAGACAGAACTGGGACTTGTTGCAGTGGGGTTCTCCTGCAACCATCCCTGGAGGCAGCCTTGGCCCGTGGAAGAATCAAGGAGATGAT
>VYZQ01014428.1:0-41874 GCA_013400655.1 Mystacornis crossleyi | reverse complement strand
CCCCCCACGGGGGGCACCTCCTCAGGGACTAGACGATCTTTAGGCCCCCTTCCATCCCTTAACATTCTGTGACCTCACCTACAACATTTTTGTGTCAGTTTTAGGGAAGGTTTATCTTAATCTTGCAGAAGAGCTTGTCTTGTCTGGACAGGAGCTGGAGTTTTGTGCGTTTATTCTCACCATGCCGTGCCTTCACCAGAAAATGTTTTCTTGATTTGAGGACATGTTTGGACTTCACCACTGCCTTCTGCTCAGAAGTGTCTCTGACAATGCACGAATACGTCTTCGGTCTGTTTCCCGCTGTCTTTTGCTGTGACTCTCCTTTCCCAGGACGTTCTTTGGACTGTTGGACCTTTTTTGCCTGACTTTGGGATGCAAATTGAACGCTTGCAGAGGCAGACAGATGGGCAGTGAGCTATCTAATGTTGCCATTGATTCTTGCTGGTTTATTTCTGTCTTGATGGTGTTCACTTTCAGTGGTGACATAGAAAACACAGTGAGTGGTGGAGGAGGTTAGCAGGGGTAATTTGCACACAGAGGAGGGGAGCAGAGCAGAGCTCCTTTGTTGGCACAATTCAGACTGGACCAGTTTCAGCGGTGGAGAATGAGACTTAAAAATCTTTTAGACTCTGGCTCTCATGCAAATAGGGCTGCACTTGCCCAAGAACCTCTGTAGCACCTAGAATCATAGAATATCCTGAGATGGAAGGGACCCACAAGGATCACTGCAGTCCAGCTCCTGGGCCTGCACAGCACAGCTCCAAGAAACCCACCCATCTCTCACCCTGTGACATAGTTGGTTGTCTCCTCTGTGACTTTCCTGCACCTTGTACACAATGTAACAAAGGAAGAATCCAATCTCCAAATGCATTCCAGCCTGTCCCATGTCAAGTTTCCCTACTCCCCAATAACCCAGTGCACATCCCTGGATTAAAAAGAAGCCGCAAGCTGAAAAACTGTGAGAATGTCTCTGCATCTTGGACACAACCAGTCACAGTTTCTGCTCCTCAAGGCTAATGTCTTCCCAACACATCTGCTGTCATGCAAGTAAAACAAGATGAACTACTGGCACAGAAAAAAAGGAAATCTGTTTGCCTTTCCTCCACTAGAAGGAGGGGCTTGTGGGTGGACAGATGAGGTGGGAAATGAAACTTATTTCTCTGTCTTCACTCCATGTATCATATTCACACTGAAGTTCTTTTTCTTCTGTGACTCAAGTCAAAGATTTCGAAGTAGTTTATTATGCACCCACTTCACTGCAGAATCTCTTCAGATCTAACAAACCAAGTGCATGTCATCATCTGGCCTTTTAAGCAAACTACAGCTTACTGTAGAGAGGTGGTACTCACCACTAACATTAATGCCCAGGGATGTTATTAAGAAAATAAAGATTCCTGTTGCTTTCTTCTCTTGATTAAAATGTAATATTTCAAGTACTGACCACAGTTTACAACATCTTCTAATCAAAGAGTCTGGAATGTTACCATTCTAATTGTAATTTGTCTACCTAAAGCCCACTCGAAGTTTTAACTGAACTTGGTTTGGTTTCAATTTTCAGATATAGTTTTCTGTCATGCCTGTAGTCCCACTGAGACCACTTCTCCACTGAAAGCAACAACAACAACAAAAAAAAAAGAATAGAAGGATTCCTTTAAGATTTATCTGCATTTATGCCATAAAAAATAGTAAAACAGCAAAATTTGACCAATACATAAACAGTTTGCTTCTCCAGTCCATCTCAGGATCTACAGCAAGTGATTTCACGTGGAAGTATATATCATGGAGTTCTATAGCATCCCTCAAAAGGAAAGGCAACATGGGAAAGACAATGCAACCCATGACTGCTTTTTTTTATCATTTTACATACTCCTTTCAGTTCTACAGCCAAAGGTAAGTGAATCTGCAGAGACAACAGTCAATTCAATATTTCAAGAAGTAAGTGAACTCTTATCCTTCTGAAAAAAATGGAACTATCATCTTGTAGACCTGAAGCCACCCCAACAGAGACTCTTCTCTCTTCTTATGCTCTTCTAGTTTCTAGGGATTTATGAACCTGATTTCTACTCTGTATTAGCTTCAAATAATTGAGAAAAATCAGTTTCTTGCCCCAGCTGAACTCTTAGCCCTGTGATTTTACCAGTTCACACTGTCTCAGCCAGCCTGTAGCATACTTCCAACTGGGCTAGTCAGCAGACAAAGGCTTCCACGTTGGTGCAGAGCTTTTCACCCCTACTCCTTACTTGAGGTCCTGCTTAGGTTGTTCAAATGTTGCTGACAATCTCAGTGGTCTGTCTGAAGGCTCCCCTGTCCGGTGGATGTGAAATTAATTAGTGACCTCAGAATTAGCTCCATCTGAATAGATGCAGTTTCCTTCAAGCCACTGTCATGCATGGCTTCTGTTGAAGAAATCGGAGGAATTACCAAACCTCTTCTTCAAGGAAAAGGTGGTTACAGGGATAAACCTACCTTTTGAGATGCATGTGGCAAGGTTGTAATTTGAGGGCTACACACAGCTGTGACACAGTTGTCTGACCCTTTTCAGGGCATATCTTCTGAGGGGACAGAAAGGGTAAATGGATTTATGTGGAAAAGTGTGAGATAAGGGGGATATATTCAGGCCATCATTTCAGAAAATCATCTTGAAATGCAAGAACTAGGCTTCATCTTGCCAGACAACTGACCTGCCTGACCGTCACTCCTGACTTGCCATCTCTAATCAGTAATGCATTAATAGCACACTAAAATTAAAAAGACACTGGAGAAGGAAACTGGACACTAAAGGGAAACAAGGCTTTCTGCTATTTACATGGCACTGCAGAGACAGGCAAGGTGAAGAGCTTTGGGAAAGGTCAGGTTTTAGAAGCTGTGGGAAGAATGAATTATGTTTTGCCCTTTTAGATTGTTGGCTGCTTTGCTGCCCACAAATTACATCTAGATGGAGAGTAGCTTAAGTTCAGAAAGGCAGAAAGGTGCCTTATGTTATTTAAATATAAGTATGCAAAATAAGACATCTACCCTGGTCTTTTTCCCGCTGAAAGAAATCTCACTGACAATTATTCAAAGCAATCAAACAGACAAAATAGTCTCTTCTCAGACTGAAAATCACAGTAGTTCATAATTTTTAAACAAAGTCAAATAAAACAGCTAAGGAACTTAACAATTTATTTTTTATTCTCACTCCTAAAATGCTGAATCCATTTCAATCACAGCTGGGGACAGCCAACAGCAACACATCATTCCTAGCAGGATACCTTTTTAGGTCCTCTTCTGGGATGCATCAAATGTTGATGACCAAATTATGACCCTTTCCACCTCCCTTACTGAAAGAATAGCATTTTTGCCAACAGTCATCAGCCAAGGTTTTGAAAAATGTGAAGCATAGCATTATGTCTAAGTTACTAAAGCAGCTTCCACACTATCAGGCAGGTAGGTCCTTAAGCAGTTTTGTGTGACCTTAAAGAGGACTGTCACCTTAAAAACAAGATATGAGTTAGGTATTGGTGCAGGTTGAGTACCTCGGTGTCACCATGCCTCTCTCGGAAAACTTCAGGCTGGTAGCCTTAGCCCTGACACCATTGACTTTCCTTACAGAGAGGCAGTGGCTTTTTAAAATAAGAGCCCCCTGTTTTCAACAGCATTTAATCTGTACAGGAGTTGTCAAATGTTAATGTTATCATGGTACGGAGAAGATCTGGAGCAATCCTGCCTGCTTTCCAAAATCATGGTGTATGCTCGTGGCTTTTCCAGTGATACACTCAATATTCCCTGAAGGAAAATGAGGCAGTGTGTGTCACTAAGGCTCACATAATTCCAACTGAGCCACTGGGATCTGTTTCATTCTATTCTCCTAAGTGGGCAAACACAGATAATGAATGACCTGACAAAGATTCGACGGTAGAGCTTAAAAACCATTGAAACATTTGTTTCAACAACTTTTCAGTTTATTCAAGGCTTTCAGCCTTTCTTGTACTGCAGAATTGAGTGGGATGGTTTACGGGAATAAACTTTTTGTGAGGCAATGATCAAATTCTGCAGTAGCTACTCCAGAAAAATCATCAAACTTTCTTTGTCCCTTCACCATCAAAAAAGGCTGGACTAAGGAGCAAGACAGAGGTGGAAGGATGCAGCACAAACCTTCCTGAAAAGGCACATTGCGTTTTTTTTCAACAGTCTTTATTCTCCCACTTCTTCTGTTCCAGCCAGTTGTGAGAGCATCTGAAAATGTAGTTGTATTGGGAAACTGATACACGATCACTGAAAGAGAAGGTCTTTGAAGCACTTCAGAGGAGTACAGTTTAGATCATGGGCAAAACCTGGAGTCCAGTAAAGTCAACAGCCTCTTGAACTTCATCTTCAATACAGTTTCACACTTCTGTATTGTGAAATTGTCTATATTGTCTATATTCTGTATATAAAACTTTCATTTTTCTGCAGACTTTCCCAGAACAAAATACAGAAGAAAAGTCCTCCCCACCCCAGGGACCTCTTACAACAACCAAGTAGGAAGAGAATGAAAGAAAGGAGTGTTTAGTGTCTGGGTAGTGCAAACACTATTTTTAAATTAGAGGTTAGTGCTTTTCTCACTTTTGACCACTTCTGCATCTGAGCAGAAGTAATGATGACAGCAAAATTTGATCAGCCAACATCATGAGATGAATTTCCAGGAATGCCAGCAATGTTTTGGCTACCAAAAAGTTACACATTAAAATTATTCACTAATGATGCACAGAATCATTCAAAGGATTTTAGACTTATTCTTGATGAAATGCTTAATGATTTTTTTTTCACCCTCAGCTGCTCTGTAACAGCTCTTGGGAATCCTGAAACTGAAAAATCTGTGTCTTATTTATAAATATCTTTTCATTTCAATGCGGCATATGCACTGGTCCAGAACTAGTGAGTTGTTCCCAGCTGACGTGGTGCTGTTCAAGGGTTGTTGTAACACTGTTCACGTGTGCTATGGAGTGAAGACCTGTGTGCTTTAGGGACTGGTTACATGTGCTGAGATACCTGACACATTGGCTGGCACCAGTTTCGATTTTAAAATCATAACAGAGGAACCACTAACAACCTTTAAGCCATGCCTCAACTATTTAGACTGCATAATAAGAAATTATAGAAAATTTGTAAACTACACAAAACCCCACTAAAATGTCAAAATTTATTACAGCTGGGGGACTAGGAGTCAACTAGTTGAACTGAAGGGACTTAAATTAATGTATTTTAATTAAGTTCAGATAAACTAATAACTTAAAAGCAGCAGTCTGTGATGATGATCCAGTAAACTATCTGAAATAAATGTTGGCACAACCACCTTAAAGAGATTTATTTTTTCCTTAGCATTAATATCATTAGCATAAAAGACTGTGTTAAGAAATCTGAAGAGAAAGTGCAAGAATAAATGGATGACATCCTAGCTACAGTCTTTCCATTGGAGGAAGACTCGCAGTTCACAGGGGAAACAAACTGCCCGACAGCATCCCTCATGATGCAGTTGAAAAATTAATGCCTGATTGATTGCCCTGTCAACCAGATGTCCATCACTGGTCATCAAACCAGCCTCTTTACCAGGCACTAAACTGCTTTCTTCAAATAGATTTATTTAAAATAATTTGACACCTCCTATGCCTGTGGTGTGTCCTCCCTTTGAGTGTGGTGTGTGATTCTTTGCTTTGCATGGTCAGACAAAATTGCTTCTTTAATACATCCAGAGACTGCAGATTGAGATTGATCTTGTATTACTTCAGTACATTGAAAAGGATTAAAAACTGGGCTGAACTACCATCATCTTCAGTTTTGCTGCAGAGAAACATAATATCAAATCCTTTTATGAGAATGTTTGTCAGATTCAAGAAACTCAACGAAGAGGCTATGGCCCAAAACTAGTGTAGTCTGCTGTAGCCAGAGGATAAACACAGCATAGAGCAGTGGATCAATCCTCTCTTTGGAGGATTTTATGGAAAACCATGGCACATTCCATTCCTTTCTGTAGGAGCTCACACAGACATAAGAAGTGAATGTCTTCTGGGAAATTTTTGGACAGCTGAGCTACTTGACTCATTAAGTAAAAATTTCTGTGGCCCCCCTCCCTCCCTCATCTCATCCTCTCTTCTACTCCACTCCCCCATTTTCAAAATGGCATGTTGAACCACCTTCTGAAATGAAAGGCTACCTCTTAGTGAAACACAGCAAAAGCGAGAAAGGTCCCTGCACAGTCAGGAGTACAGTAAAGTATTCCAGGCTGCTGTTGCCCAGTTCATTTTGTTTGCTTAGAAGGCGGTGCAAATACTTGTAAGCTTTTCCTCAGGTGCAAACAGAAGGAAAATAACTATTCACCCAAAATCTGATTAAGGATATAAAGTCATCCGCTCATCCCACGCTAGACTGACTCAGCCTGGTCTGTATAATCCATGTATGAGCTTAAGGAAGCCACAGACTTACTAACACTCTAGTCCAACAGTTTTATCTAAAGAGAATGTTGTTTGGGTTTTTCAAAGCTGTTTCATCTTTTTTTCCTATTCCCTGTGAAGTATGAGTTTCAGAGAAGAAGGCATTTCAGGGTAAGTACTTGATCTAAAGGCCAGAATCTAAAAGGCATTTAGTCCCCTAACATGATTTTGAATAGTTTGTTTCCACTGGGAAATTACTGTTCTGCATGCTCTGTGTGGCATGCTAGTAAGAATACCAGTAGGAGAATTTCAAGTGGCTTTTGCATGCACAGTTAGAACCTTGTATTGTTGTTTGTGGGTTTTGGGTTTTTTTGGTTTGTGCTAAGCCAACCTTCAGTAGTCAGCTTCCTATTCTCCTAATCTGCAGCTGCTTCACTGACTATCCATCATCTTTATTACAGTGTCATTTCTATACGTCATTCTCTTACACTAATCAGAAGCAGACCAAGTGGGAAAGAAATTGCTCCGCAGGGATGAGGTCTGGTGCAGTAAACGATACGTTGAATAAGAGTGGAATTCACTGGAAGAGACACTCGGCTTGTTTACACAAGTTGAACTGATGTCTTTTATCTGTGAGACACATCGCAGCTCTCTGTTGCGGTCACTTGCGGCCATCCCCCAGCACTGCTCTGCAGCAAGCCTGTAAGCAGTGAACAGTCCCACTGCTGCCACTATTGTCATTAAGTTGCATAAAGCAAATCACCCACTGTGGTGTGGTGATGAACTGGGGCGCAGCAGCCTGGAAACAGAAGCTGATCTATGAGCAGTAGGGCTAATGAGGACTAGATTCTTATTAATACATACCCGGTTTGCCCTATATCCTCACACTATAGGAATCTTCCCCACTGCCCGGAAGACCTTTCCCAAAAGTGGCAGTAACTTGTTCCACCTTGGCCAAACCACCCGCTCCCAGGTCATTTTCAGCCCTTTTCACCTTCTACATGTTTTTGGGAGCCATACTATCTCAGCAGGAGATGGGCAGTACGGTGAGAGTGCCTTACTCCGGCTTTCCTGGTCACTGGACTGACTGCTGCTTCTCATTTGTTACATTCAGCATAGACAGTGAAGGAAGGTTGAGTCCTTCCTTCAGGGCTCTGTCAGGGTGTCCTCCTTCCTTCTGTCCCCAAAATATCAACTTTTTTCCCAAGTAATAACAGCTTACTGTTCCATTATATCCAAAATGAGACCATTATCCCTCTGTCAGGTTTTCTTAATGGGTTCAGCCCACAGGTTCAAAGGTTGTCAGAAAGATGCAGATGGTCCAACAGGTATGCTGGGTAAAGAGGTCTGTNAGAAAACACGGCCTCGCAGTGAGATGAATTCTCCCCACGGTGTCTGCAGTCTCCGCTCCCTCCAAACGCCAGGAGAGCAATGAGTCCCAAGCACTCTACCCCACCTCTTTTCCCAGTTCTAAATCTCGAGATGTCTCTACTCCCCCACCTGAGAAGATGCCACCAAGACAAAACGGGACAACTGAGCCCCTCCCTTGTGGCTAGCTGGGCCCTTTTGTTTCTCTTAAGTACCCAGTAATGTGCCTTAACATGGGGAAAAATTCCTTTGAGAGCAAAAGAAAAGAACACACACACACACAAAAAGAAAACCTCCTAAAAACCCCAACACTTAGAAAACCAGGCTGGTTTGTATTCTTGAGGTACGACAGCCTTCACTATAGTGGCTCCATCACTTTTGCCTTGAAAGCAAACTTCATCACCTTATCAAATGCCTGTTTTGCAGGACAGGTGTTATTAATTAAGTGCTTGAAAAATGTAAAATGAAAAACTGAGCAGCAATACTTGGAATCAGGAGGATTTTAAGAACACCATTTCTTCACTTTTAAGCCATGGTGTGAGTAAAAGTAAGATCAGTATGACCAGATAGGACATTACTGAGGAATCGAAAGAAAAATCAGTAAGGTTAAGGAAGTCAACTGAAAAGAAGTTAAAACAAATAAAAGCAGAAGGACAACCTTGAAAAAAAGAAAATAATTCTTTAGATTGCCGTTTACCCTTGGGCCATTACCAGTCTTTTTTCAGATTTTAAGTATTAATTAGAATATTAAAAATAAGTAGGAGCTTAATATATATAAACACCAAATGTACATTTTCTTTGTGGTTTGAATGAAATTGTCCACTGCACACTAAATACAATGGCAACGTTTTCAGCAGGTCCCTCCGGTGTCTAAATGAAAGATACTCTGTAAAAACTTCCAGATGGTATTGGAACTTTTATATCCTTATCAGCTAGTGTGTGACTTCAAAAGTGCAGCAGTGGTTATGGGAAACTCCCAGTCACAAATGTAAACAAAAGTATGTAATTATACATAATTATACATGTCTGATTTATATAGTTATGAATACACATATAAACACAGATAAAATACGTAGTCAAATATAGTATTCAGTGCTGCTGAAAGGTATGCTGTGATCTATGAATTAATTATGTGTGTTTTGCCACCCGCTAGTGATGCCAAACCTTTGAAGTCTTTTCACATACTAAGGCTTTAATTTTTCAGTAGCTACCCAGCTGTTAAATGCTGATCTTGCATTCATAAAGTCCACTGGAAATCTGGATTGTTGATGCAGTTCAGGAGTTTAGTCCTGAAAAGCTGGATGCATTGGCAATGATATCACTAAGATGTTCTCACTTACTTGCGAGGCTCTGATTTTGTCAGTCAGATGCCTAGGATAACTCCACATAAACAGGAAGAAGACCTTGGAAGGGGAAAATAACTCATAAACAAGAAGTACACTGCTTTTTTGGTTGCCTGAAGTCATCGATTTTTCCGTGGGTACGAGTCTCATTCAAGATCACGTTGGGCACTTTGTCCAAAGCTATACGGAAAGATACAGTTTGCCATTCTTTTCCAGAAGTAAAAGTAGAGAAGGAAGGTATGAGTAAAGAGAAACTGATAACACATCTGCTGAGGGAAGGAGGTTCTTCCTTAAGGCTGAGAAACACCATGCCCTGAAGTCTGGGAGGCAGGACATTAGGCTTCTCATGGTGAAGAGAAAGAGAAGTTACATGTGGGAAGCTCAGTAAAAAGAACCAAGAGGAAAATAAGGCAGGATTTTCTTTCCTCCAATTTAGGTGATTCTGTCTTATTTGCATCAGAATCTGAGTAGATTTCTAGACACCTCCAAATCCATTTTATTCCTAAGCTTTGCCATCCTAGAGCATCATTTTCACTATTAATCCCAATATATATTGTTCTGAACTATCTAAAATATGTTGACAAGCTTATCTTTTATAAGGAAGCTGAAGAAAATCCCCATGATGCCAGAAGCCGGAACTGTGTAGTGTTGTTCGACACTTTTCTCTCTACTGCAATAGTTACTGTTCCAAATTTCAGGAGTCCACAACAGACTCTCCAAAGGACCAGGCCACCTTACGGGTTCCCATTTTCCTAGCAAAACCAGGCTGTTGTCTATGGAGGCCACGTGTTTTATTAATGGTGACTGACCAGCAGCGCAATAAACTTGCCCTCTTCTCCTCCCCACTTCCATTCCTGGATTCCTACCGAGTGACTCGCCTGAAGCCCTGAGAGCGCGCGTCAGTCCTCGTGCTGCAGCTGCCAAGAAGCCTGTGAATGGTGCTTGTGGTTTCTGTAACGTGGACACCTGCCCCATAAAGTCTGGCCTGAGACCACCAGCTAATCCTGTGCTGGCCACCTGACAGAAACACGCAGCCATTCGCCCTCTTTTCAGAGCATGTGCACGTGAGTGTGCACGTGAAAGGCAGTATTTCTTCTCTTTTATTGGTCTTTTTTGCACCTGCTGCCAGATAAACAGCATGGGATAAGAGTCTGCTTCGTGCCTGACATAATTTTGGGTTTATTAACTTGCCATTCTTTTTAATCTTGATAGAATCTGACAGGCAAGTAGACAAGTACCTAAATTAACTTAGCTCCCAACCGGCACCTAGACAGGCCAAGAATAACACACAGATAAAATGGAGGAGTTGAGGATGGTGATGGAGTCAAAAAGAAGAGAGGGGGGAGAGCATGAGAGAATGGGGAAAAGTGAACTTTGCACCAGAGAAGTTTTTTAAAAAATAATTATTCAAAGCATAACAACACGATAGGAGGCTGCCAGAAAAACCTCATCTGTATGAGGAGGGCAGCGCACACACAGTGGGAAAAACTCAGACACACATTTGCCTCTGGGACAACATAGATTTAATCGCAGGACAGCTTCGTAAATGGAAATGAATGCAGTGACCTCAGCTCAGGTCGCAAGAGAGTAGAAGCCCACCAGGTTATGAAACTACTGCAGAAATCAGGCATGTTTGGCAGCACGAGCTTTTGGGAGAGGCCCAAGGATGAGCAAGTTGCGAGGATTTCATTTCAAAGGAGGGTGGTCTTTCCATTTCAGGGTCAGCAGCAGGACAGTGCAGTGGGTGTAGAGGTGGAAAGGGAAGCACACAATTTGGCTGACTGTCACGACCTCTGGATAATTGGAGATTTAACTTTCCATGTCTCAACACTCCCTGAATCTTCCCACACAGGCCAAGTCACCCAAAAAATAGATGAAGGAAAATCTTCCTAGGTGGAGGAAGGTACATAATAGGCATGTTATGACATTCTTCCTTGTCACATGCCCTGTCACAACAGACACCAGTTATTAAAGTCTGTAATACAAGGTGGGGGGTTGTTGTTCACAGCTGAAGCTGTATGTAGATAACATGTCAGACTGGAAGTACTTGGAGTGTCTGGGAAGAGGGTGCAGTGAGATTTGGTTAGGCTTGTAAAGAGCAGTGAGTTATGTCTGGAGCAAAGGGGTGTGTGCACATGCACACGTACTTGGAG
Organism: Mystacornis crossleyi; assembly: GCA_013400655.1. Classification (NCBI taxonomy): domain Eukaryota; kingdom Metazoa; phylum Chordata; class Aves; order Passeriformes; family Timaliidae; genus Mystacornis; species Mystacornis crossleyi. The sequence goes on along the minus strand of VYZQ01014428.1, from coordinate 30,621 downwards.
CCACAAGTTGTGTTTCAAATGCATCACAACTCCTTTGCAGCAATCATTACGACTCCATCCCACGACCTTTCATGATAAGGCAAGGCAAAAGCAGAGAGGGAACGGAAAATCAGCTGCACAGCCGTAATTACAGCGTATGTGTGCCTACATCTAAAGTAAAGAGAACTAAAAGCTTGTCATGCGAATTAGAAGTAAAACTCCCCCAAAAGCTCACATGGGTTTGTCAAACAGGTTCAAGACTGGGATGAAAAGAAGGCTTCAGAATTGTTCTCTTTCTCTGCACAAAAACTGTAATTCGGTAAGGTGGCTAGTGAGAAGCAATAAACTTTTAAAATGCAGATATATATGAAATGAGAGTTGGACTTTTACTTCTATGAAGAATAAGAGCAAAATATCCTGGTTAAGCTTGTGAGTTTGCATTTGCAGGAACCGTATAAAGTACTGCCACTTTAAATGTTTTCTCAGGAGAAGTAAATATTTAATGTTATACTTAAATATCCTAAGTAATTACCCCTGTTCCTCTCAAAAAGTGCCCTACAGGGTGTCTCAAGACTGTTTCTTTCTGATAGACAGTAGCTCTGCAGACAGGCAACTCATGCTGACATCCTGTTTCAGGATCTGCCAGCGAGCTGAAGGGTGGAACATGATTGCTACAGCAACAGCACGTCCAGCTGCAAATGTACGTGCTACCGTGAGTTTAAGCAGAGGACACATAGGTAGGTAAAAATACCTGTGGTGATAAATTACGCATGAAAAAATAAGTGGCCTCCTTCCTGCGGATGCTATCATACCTGCTTTGCCTGTGCCAGGGGCACACTGGGTATTTTAACATGCAGAGAAGCAAAAATTTACCATTTGGATGCACGGTACTTGGCCTTGGTTACTTGCCGAAGTGTGGAACCAGTCTTAAAAGACTTCATTGTGCTGTGTCAATGTTTCATGTCACTTGAACAGAAAGAGTGGTATCACTGTTAAGATAGAATTTATAAGCAAGGCATTTCCCAAAACTACTGATCTGTTTTGCAGTGACTCCATTTTTGGGCTGTTTTGTCACCGTATCTTCTCCCTCTTTCTTTCCTTACCAAAGAAATATAAAAGAAAAATAAACTTCTAGCTCTACAGAACTCTTTGCAAACTGGTTCAGAGTACTGAAGTACAAGAAAACCATCAATGTTAGATGTCACCATGGCTGGAATGATAGAATGAAATCCATATTTTAGAGTATTGCTTGCTCATCTCCTATCTCCTCATTCCCAGGACATGGCTGTGCCTCAGAAATAGGCTGCCCATTGGTACCACCTGGTTATTTCCTATTCTAAGCACAGTGCTCCCAGTATATCCTCTTCTAATTCCTCAGTGTGACTTCCAAAGAGACAAACAAATGATTGCCCTGCAAGAGAATTCCACTTAAGTATTCTATTAATTAAGTTCAAAGCTTGCTTGGCCAGGTCTTTGAGAGTTTATTCGTTGCAGTGTAAGAAGTGATGGAGTACAGACAGAATCGTTTAATGCTTGTGATGATGCACCCACTATTTTATATCTGTGTTTTGATTTAAAGAGCTCTGAATAATCTAGGATGTGTAGAATGCAGGGGAGTTGGGGAATTTCACTTTATTCTTTAATAGCAAAATTTCTTCCTTATCCCTCTTGATTTGAAGGAGGCATCAATAAGTTATCTCTCTTCATTAGGTTCACCATCATATATAGAAGATTAGACAAAAAAAGCTGATAATAATTTGCCTGTTATATCAAAGGCTTAATACTGTTGCCTTTTTGTTGTCTATATCTGTATAAATGATTCTATGGAAAGAAAACACATTTCATGGCAGTGATACATCCAGCTCCTAAAACAAGGGAACTGGGTAGATAATAAACACAGCTTTAGGTGTTAACTTCCAGTCTAGACAGCATATAAGGAAATCACACTGTTTTATCATGATGTTCCCTAATTCCTTAACTTTTCTTTCAGAGAAGGAATTAAAGAAAACAACAAGGTTTTAGGGACTAACCCTAACCCTAACCCTAACCCTTTTTATCCCTTGGGGCTGATATAGTCATTGTGGTATCATGACATATGGCCCTGAGTTTAAAGACCGTGAAAAGACACTGGGAGTGATAATTGACTGGAAGTGAGCTTGGCTTGGCTAAGAAATAGAGTCCAACTGGTCAACCAGATAATGTTTGGTCATTTAGGCATTGTCATCCTAAGGTGTTGGATCAAGGTGAGACATGCAGCAAAGGTCTGCGTGTATCCAGGTTCCTACAACAGCTTGTTGGAACAGCTAAGATCCTGTTAGGTTTTGTTTTGCTTATTGGGCAGCAGAAGCCAAAGGGTTCTTGGCACAGTAGGAATAAGGAGACATTCCCCTTGCCCTCCTGAAATCCATCTGGATCTGGTGTAAAGTTCCTAGGAAATGACCCAGGATGACTGGAGATTGAATTTGCCCTCCCAAAAAAGCTAATGGACACAGAAATTAGCAATAGGGCTTGGCTTTTTCTTTTCTCATTTCTGAAACAGATCTATAAAAATGTTTTGAGCAAAGTTGTGAAGAGAGGTAAAGTTAATATTAAATCTGACTCTGCATCCTAGACTGAAGTGTCATCCTCTCTGCTGCTCACCTCACTAAAACTTTTGCCTCACACTTCGCAGCCACCTCAGCCATGTCCTGAAAACTACTCACCCCCGAATCAAGACAGGTCAGTCTCAGTTTTGGCTTGATCTCAAGGTTCTCAGTTTCAAGTTGGGGCAGTTTCTTCCCCATCAAGCATATCTGTAGGAGCATCTGGACTTCTATTCCTCAACAATACTTACCTCCACACTCAATTAAAACTATTCAGTTTTAATCACTAAAATATTTAATAGAGCCTCTTCTGTATTTTATAGACATGGTTGGCTGAACTTAGGAGTTCAGGGCACAGTCTACTAACGTAACAGCCACATAAACCTGTGTTAGAAAGATACTAGCATCATTTCTCAGATATTTCCGTTAATTTACAAGGGTTTCACTCCAGATGTTGACATTTTCTGTTTCAGTATAGACATGTAACAAGTGAAGCTTGGGACATGAAACACCTTTCTCCCCATACCTGCTGAGTTAGTTTAGTCCTGGACCATTCAGGCAGCCAGGGTGTCACCTGGCTGGATTTGAAATTTTTCATGGATGTTCCATCTGGAGACAAGTTTCTATAACTGAAGGAGATGAACATATGCAAGGTTCTGTCTTGTAATTCCACTGATTGATCCTTCACATGCTCTTGGTCTAGTTTTCATTGTTTTATTTGCTAAAGACAATAAAAATTTCTTACTGTTCTGTGACACTGTGAAATAAAGGGAGAACATTATGCAGATAAAGCACTGTTTAAGCAGGAAGAATGAAGTATAACCTTTATATGCTTGAAATATGTGTGTGGGTACACCAGCTCTTATGTGTGAAGGTGCAGAAAAGGTAGCATAAAATCCAGAATGGCTAGGGAATAAATCAATTACTGTATGTATGAATATGCAAAAAAAATTAAACATCTCATGGTAGAACTAAGAGATGCAAATAACCTCAACCACTTCTCATATTTTTTTCCCATCATCTACGTCCCCAAATTTTATGTAATTTGTATGTTGTAGGGACAGACATCTGTTTTCTCTTCCTGCCTTCACTCAGTGCTCACTTCTATCAGGGTGTCTGGGGAGCTGTGGTGCATCACTGTCACTTCTGCTGGCAGTCTCTGCAGGACAAGCTGTGAGCTACTGCATTGCCCACTGCTTCTGGCGCAGGAAACCTCTGCAGCCCAAATTGCTGGAGATGTGGGACAGTATTCTGGGGAAGTGTCACTGGCTTGAGCCATTTTACTTTTTCCTTCTAGCATCCAGTGTGACTGCTGGCTGAGACAAGATATGGGCCCAGCTGGCTGAGCTGCTGTGCCTCCTCTATTGTTCATCAAACGTCACAGAAACTCTTGGTTCATTTGAAATTGCATAGGGTAACACGCAAAGAGGTAGACCACCCCAGCCATCAGGATATCCAGGGGTATGTATTCATGAAATAGGACATGGAATTCGTGAAATAGGAATGCTTTCTGCTTGTCCCCAAAGACCATCACTGTAGAAGCACTGAAAGAATGACAACAGCAGCCATAACAGCACAGCTGCCCAGCTGAAAAGGGGCTGTGGCACAGATAGATGGATTACAAAACCCTGGGGCAAGCAGAAGAGCAATCATGCAAGGCACTTACTCCATGTCTCATGCATGTTTGAAAACATTTAGACCACAGAGCCTTTTTTGTGCGAGGTAAGAGATGGATACTGGCCAGTGTTTTTCCATAGATGGATTGACAAGCAAATATGCCATGTGTAAAGGCTGGATGATGAAGCAAAGCTGGATGATGTAGCAATTGCACAACTGCAGGACAGTAGTCTGACTGTGAGACAGAAAGAGGCCTTGAATCTCTTCATTTCAGCGTGGGTCTCCATAATTACAATAAAGGCTATATAAGAAAATAAAGCAATCTATTTAAACTGGCTTCATACTGTACATTTAGTAATACTTCTGTCCAGAGCAGTTTTTAAATGTCATTTTAGTGACAGAAATACTTTTCTTATTTCTCAACAGTTTTTCCCAGACGGATTTAATCCTATTATTACTTGGTGTAAACCCTGTAAGTAATTTTTTTCCCTTCTAGTGTTTGTATTTTTCAAGCTTCTGTAGGGTCTTACCTTTTTTCCCCTGGGCCCCCTCCTTCCTCTGACTTAGTTATTACTAAGCCAGGTTGCAGACAAATGGTTGGTTGAATCCCTAAAGCAAGTTGTGACAGACATGCCTAAAACAAACACACGTACACACACCCTGAACTGCCCAGAGCGTAGACAGGAGGCAGCCAAGGCTCAGCAATTACTGCTCCTCGGTGTTCCAGACTTTGACACATAATAAGATGCTTGGACCTAGCTGGGAGTGTCCCGCTAATCCCAGAAATTTTTTAGTCTTTAAATTGCACAAATGCAAGAAGCTGCCACATCTCCAGGCTATATTAAAATCTGGAGGAAACTAATTAACTTTAAAAAAAAGAAACAAAGAACTCTTAAAACTATTTTAAAATATATGTTTTGAATCTCACTGCGTCTGATTATTTCTTTGGCCAACCGGTCAGATTTATAAAGTATGGCAGAGATGGTTTTGATTTAGTACTTTCTAAAGGATTTTACAAATCAGTATTGCTGGCATAGACAAATACAGGCACAGAGATACACATACACAAAGGTTTTTAATTGTTCTGCTTCTTAGACAAACACAATGTCAGGAAAGAACTGATTGTGGACTTGGGAGACTGTTTTCTTTAACTCGTTCTGGTGAAGATTTTTCTCACAATGGTAGTCAATTCACTTCAAGCCAAGTTGTGTGGTTTTTTATAAAGTAGAGTCACCATGAATGTGCACCTTAAAGCTCATCCAGTCCCATTCCCTGCCAGGGGCAGGGACACCTTCCACTAGACCAGGCCACTCCAAGCCCCACCCAACCTGGCTTGGAACACTTCCAGGGGTGGGGCAGCCACAGCTTCTCTGGGCAGCCTGTGCCAGGGCCTCACCGCCCTCTCAGTAAATAACTACTTCCTGATATCCAACCTAAACCTGTATCTGTCAGGCTGAAGCCACTTCTGCTTTTCCTATCTCTGTATTGAACATACCTGCTTGATATTTTGTCTATTCCTGAAACCATTTCCCTTCATCTTTTCTGAGTCACATCTGCTCAGAGACAGGAAGGTAGCTGTCCCTGTTCAAATACAAAATCAGGTTCAACTCAGACCTTTCATCCACCATGGAAAATGGGCCCTGTAGAAATTAAAGCATCTTAAAATTGCTAGTTTGCTAAATTTCCCTGTTTGGGCCTAGCTGGCTGGCTACTGTCCTCAGAACTACTACTAGTAGTAACAGGGAACACAACTTTGAGCTTTCTTAGTAGCAAGACTTTTTAATAAATAGTATTTAGCCACTATGTTTAAAGGAGGTTCTAGATTTCAAATTCTCTTATCAAACACAGATAAAGCATGGAAGCAACAGGAATAGAAACTGCTGCTCAGTTAAGGAGATGTTTCAAGAAAGACTCGGTGCCATGATCTGGTTGATATGGTGGTGTTGATTCAATGTTTCTGTGTCCTGCAGAAAGTTTCTAAAGTAAACATGGCCCTGATAAGGTTTATCAGCAAAAGCGCCACCAAACACCCCTTGGTGTGAATCTGTGGGTAATTCTTGCTCTGAACTTGCTCTTGAACCGTAATTCTTGCTCTGCAGCATGACCCAGTGCTCTGTGCATTCTCAGGGCCCTCTGATGTGAATGTGTGTCTTGCCCAAGGCTAAATCTGCCTGTGCCTGCCCAAATATACATGTTGGAGATGTACACAATTGTAGCTGCACGTATGCCCAAAGAGCCTCTTGATAGAGATAACTTTTCTCTTGTGAAAAGTGTGGATAAAAGAGAATATTTTTGTTTGTTTTCTCAGAAAATGTTAAGATATTTCCAGCAAACATCCCAGAAGCCTTTGTTGAGTTACATTTTTCAAAGAAATATATTAAAAAATATTGTTATGACTTTATGATGAACACTTTTATTTACTTGACATAAAGTTTCCCATAAAATGGCCAGGGTGGAAAAAATGTGATTTGTTCCACTCACTGGAGGTAAAGTCCTCTGAAAATACTGACTGATCATCTGCTCTCTTCATCACCAGACAAAACAAAAATCCTATGATCAGAATTCTCCTTTTTTCTCCCTCTATGCACTCTTTCCAATATTCTATCAAGACCTAGAAAACAGTTGATGAAAATATAACTTTTATTTGGACCTTATAGAAAGTGAAGATTTGTTAAAAGAAAAATGAAGGAAAAAAGATCATTATTCCTTTGGAACTAAAAAACTATGACTTACATAGTTGTTTATGGGTATGAAATTGGCCTGCACAATCCTTTAAAGTTATCAAATCAAACTGGGGCAAAAGTTATGTTGTAAATGTGAGATCTGAATATAGCTATTGACAAGAAAGGCTGAAGTCAGCATCGAAGCGTAAGAGCCTGAGACGACAGACGTGGGACTCCAGGCGGTTCTTCAAAATGCTGTTTATTGTATCCAGGATGTTACAGCTTTCACAGGTTGTGGTGTGACAGAGCCAAGCCTAGAGCTGCCAGCTATAGCTTGCAGGTAGACCTGAAGCCCACTTTTATTCAAGTTACAAGGCATTATATATTTTTCTTTGCTGAGTATCTTAATACATAATAACCAATCAGCATCATACACAATACCTTTACATTTACCTATAGCCTATCATAAATACTACCATTATCATATTATAGTCATTATTATCCAATCACAAAAGTTAAGTATTTTACAGTTTAAGCTTGAAGTTTTTTCACTTTTTTTTGCAGTGAGAATTTTTTAGACTTTTTTTCTACCTGCCACACCGACATGTCTTGTTTGCCTGTGGTATCTTTCTGTGTGGTAAAAACATACTTTTGTTTGTTGTCAGCTTATCCTTTGCTCTAAGTCATAATACCTCCTTCCAACTCGACATAACCTTTGATTTCTTAGTTTTCCAGTAAGACTGGCTCAGCACTCCTTACTTCAGACACTGATTATTCTTCTATATCAAAACTTGCTCCCATCTCTATTCCATTCTCAGTTTCTACATTCAGAGACCTTTCTGCCAGGCCTACATATCTGTGAAACTTCCCTGTCAAACTTTCATCCTCTCCAACATCAAAGGTAATGGGAATTCCGCCACTGTCTTCCCAAAGATCAAATCTAAGCTTGCTACCCAACAGGACTATGTTTTTTTTATGGACTCCATGGGCCCTCTTTGACTGGCACCCACTAAGCTGCTGCTCTGTACTTCCCCTTTTCTCCCACATCTGCAATGACACAGAATAATCCCTGAAGAGAGGCAGGAGGTAAACACAATATTTTGAAATTAATCTTGTTTTGTTAAATATAACAGGTAAAGAGACCATTTGCTCTGGTGACGTTCCAAAAGCTCGTTCTATTATTATTTTTCAGATGCTCTGACATTTACTTTCTGAGACTGAAATTTTCAAAACTTTCACTCATTCCATAAAGAAATGTGTTTCTATTCCATCATTCTTGAGTTCTTTCACACACACACATACACATTAAAAAGGATAAAAAAGAGATTATCCTCTCTGTGAAGAAGTTTGAGAATGGTTGGAGCACTAATCTTCAAGGTATGTTATTTTCTAAAGTCAAGCTTCATAAGTAATGCCAAGTTTGAGATAATAATTCACTTATTATCAAATTAAGAGAGTTAACTACCTGCATGCGTAGAGTAAGACATTTCTCTTCTTTATCCTTGATGCACTTTCTGAGGATTTTAATTAACGGATACAAGCACTGAAGATTTGTTGATTTTGTTTCCTCATATAACTGTGCAGTAATTGAGACTACTCTTTCCAGACAATCTGATTTTTAAATGTCACTAAAACTGATGAGCCAGATAGGTCTTCAAGTTGTTCAGTTCAGTTGTTTTTTGAGTTTTACCTTTCTAAATGAGCCCATAACAACCATGGCAAAGAAACCCACCATAAGGATACACGGATACCTGCAAAGCAAACACAGACTGGGAGTCTCACTCAGTGTCTGAGCTGCAGTTGTTCTTGTGTGCTAGAGCCTCCCACAGCTGCTTCCAAAAGTTTCACACTGATGCTTTGTGATGGTGAAGTGTCCTCACATGCTCCTTTCTAGGGAAGCTGTGACAAAAGCAGTAATTAACAATCAGTTTGAACAGGACGTGATTTTCGAGACTTTTTTTGCCAATCAAGTCAGTAAGCGAGGAACACCTTTTAGGTTAAGTTCATGCAGTTATCAACCTTGTGTATGCCTTCAGGTCTCCCTAAAGCATGGGTATCACCTTTGTCCAACAGAAGCAATTATTAAATTTACGACTTCTATTTGTGCTGGTAAACTCTGGAAATATTCCCAGGCAGTTCTGCTTTTGTGTTTTACTGCCACAGTGCCTCAGGAGTGCTGTCTAAAAGCGGGACTTACTGTGCATGCAGGTGGATGCTCTGCTTTTCAGAGAACAGTCACAGGCCTATAAAGGCACCGAAGACAGGGAAATATTTGGCACCAGACTCTTCTCCAAACACATAGCACCATGGAGAGGACTGCATTCTTAGGCTATTCTTATGTTCTCTACCAGTTTGTGTCTCTGTTCTGTAAATTCTTCCATCATTTGCCTGATCCCCAGAAAATGACTTTACCTGCAACACTACCTTCCTTATATCTCCCTTATAGTCACAAAGGGCATAGTGTGGGACACCTGAGTTGTCTCTGGTCCATGCTTTTCAAAGAAAACCTTCCCTGTCGTGCTTCAGTAAATTTGGTCCCCTTCAAAAAAAGAAAACAAAAAACCCCCAAAACACAACGACTTTGCCATTTCTCTTTTTTGTAACTTATCATTCATTTTTTTCCCATGTGATATCAGAAATGGTTCTTTCTACCATGATGTTACTTAATTTTATTTTATAATCTTCAATGAGGATTATCTACAATTTCTATATATATCTATAGTTTCACCTATTCAACTTTTATTACCTTGTAGATTTATTACAAAGGTTGAACAGCTTTCTGTATGAACCATCAAAAAAAAATTAATTTCATTTGCAAACTCATGCTCAGTTCTGGCTGTGAACAATTTGTCTGGTGAATGTGAATTTTTGAGGGTCAAATCTCTTGTCCTTCTCCAAATACTGATCATTGCCTTGGAGTATTATGTGTGTCACAGATCTGTTTACTGATTTTTGTGACTTCTGACAAGTTCTGCAAGGCATTCTGACATAAATCCCTGTTTCAACACTCCCCCAGGACCATTTTTTAGAGCTTTGAAGCTTTCCTTAGAGGAGTGAAACAAGTTTTATAGGTTTGTTTTTAAACCTTTTTGATTGTCCTCCCCTTTCTCATGTTTTTAATACTGTTCTGTAATGAAACAGCCAGAAACTACTGAAAAGAGCAAGTACATGAAAGCGATCACTGTAAAATATGAGATTATCATCTGAGGGTGTCTCTATGGTTGGTGTCTTTTGTTTACATTTACAGACTAATGTGCTGTTCCAACTATTATCTCTTGTTCTCCATACACCCAGGGGAGGTTGACTTGACCAGAGTTGCTCTATTTTTTAGTTACTCAGTTAATTTTACTGGTGATATTATACAAATTACAAAGCATTGAGATCTGTTTCAAGTGCTATCTTACTGTCAGCACAAAACATAACTAAAAAATTCAGGTAGACTGAAAAAATGTGGGTTCCTGTGGCTGCTTGCTTGAATGGTGAATGGTGAAGATTATAGCAGCAACACTGAGAAACAGTAACAAATGAATGGGGAAAAGCCTGAAAAAGAGTGTCTGAAATGCCTGTAGCCTAATTAAAACTGGGGAGATTTCCAAAAGGTTTGGGTAGATTTTTCAAAAGACACGGAATTGATGTGACTGAAATAGGGAAACAGGAGATTTTAGTCTTTGCAGCCTCCATTCCGTGTCATCCTTCATTGCTTCAGCTTCCAGGAAAAGGGACATATAGGGATGAGTTACTGTCACTCTCCAGCAGAGCACTTGCCATGCCAATTCTAACGTTCCAGAGCTCCATTTGGAGTCCAAAGGAACTGGCAAAGAACTGTCCTGCCTTTTCTCTCCTCTCACTTCAGACAAACCACCATGGAATCAGTAAATTGCAACAGTATGGTGACTTCCATGCTAAACTGCCTTAGGAGAAGAAAGAGTTTTGTTATGCCCTTACAGCAGCTCGAAGTGGTGCATTGAAGAGGTTGCTCTTGGGTGAGTTCATTCCCTTGAGTGTATGTACCATAGCATGAGAAGCTCACGTATTCTGTAAAGAAAACAATAAAACAAGCCTTAGTCTCACCGACTGGCTCTATGCAAGACAGAAGTTCAGGCTTCATGCAAGCTTTAAAAAATGCTGTAGGAATAATTTCTTTTACCGTTTGGGGAGAGAGGGAGGTGAGGAAAGATGAGTTTAAATATATAATTTAAACAGCTTCCAAGAAGAAATGGAGCCTTTCAGTGATGTTTGAGATGGCAACTGCTTTTTTAATGCTATACTGGCATAGGAGTAATGGAAAATATGCCTCAGTGGAAAAAAAAAAGAAGGTGGTTTCATCATTAAAGGTGTGGCAAAAGGTTTTGTAAATTAAATCATAAATCAGTCAACTTTTAGTTCAATTAGCCCAGCCAAAAATACTCCTATTAAAAAAAGTCACTTCGGAGTTTAAGGAAAGCCATAAATCATTGCCTAATCACAGTTTTTAGTACCTTAGAATAAAGTACCCTCCCAGTACTGCCCACCATGCTGGCATGTGAGTGGAGTTAATAGGGAGCTTGCCAAAAGTTTTGAAGTGAAAACCATAGGGGTTTTTACTCTTTCATTCAAAAAACACATTAGAGACCTTGGCTATAAATCTTAGCATGACCTCTGGCACCATTTAATCAATTTACTTCATGCCCTCAAGGGAGATGGTGTATATGTTAGCCTGTGGTCCCTTTCTGAACATACACAGCAGACCCCACCGTCTCCCCAACAAATGCAACTGTTAATTATTGAACAAATTCACTCTAGTGTTTTAATTAAAGCAGTATTTCTTATTTTAATTTGTGACACTGTGTCAGGTTACACGAGGCTCTGTTTATAATGCAGGGAACATGTGGAACAAGTCAAGATGTTACGGCAGGCGGCGAGCTCTAAGAAATAAACGTTGGCTTCCTATCCAATTTGCAGTAATGTTGTGTATTATGGACACCAGCCTTGTGCAGCTGATTCGGGGTAAAACTTACATGCCATTTTTCAGAGAAAATCATCCCCACCTGAGGTGGACTCTTGGAAGTGGACAATGGATGCATGCCAGATAACATAAAACATCCTTTTTGTGAATCCACCTGGTCCAGAGAGCAGGAAATCATAGAAACACTGCAGAAAAAGTGACTCTGCTGTGTACTGGACCTCTGATTAGTGACAGAGAGGGGCTTTTTGAGCCTCTTACTAGCGCTGAGTGTCAGCTCCTCATGCAGGGAAGGAAGCCTGACATAGCTACAGCTGCTCCTCATCCTCCACGGCACCCAACAATTAACTGCTGCTCGTTATCACCCAGCACTTGCCTGCTGCTCTGCCAATCACTGCACAGCTGAACCGTGGCTGTGTCCATCTCCAGCTCAGCACAGATGAAGTATGAGCAAGAACGGGAGTCACACCATGGTGTCTACGTGGCTGAGATTTTCCTCATCATTTCACACAGGATTTATGCTGGCCTTCCTCAGGTGAATAGATTTTGATTAGGCTGATAAAGCTGCGGGGTTTTGTGGGTTGTTTCTGTCTTTTCGCAGATTTATGATCTGAGAAAGCAAACTGTTTTTCTCCCGATCCCTTGTGAACTGAAAGCATGTGTGTAATCCCATCGCCCTGCTCTAAAGTTAGAAGGTGTTCCTAATGGCAGCAGTAAGATGCAAAGATCCACTATTTCCTATTACTTTCACAGCAGACATGAATAATTAGCTACCTCTAAGCTATCAAGAGATTTAGCTGATATTCATCTGAGCTCAGCAATTTTATAGGGTGAATCTGTTTAGGGGAAGAGCTCTTCAAAAAACTGTCTCAAATCTGGTCTCAAAATTTTATGACTGTGTGCAACTTTGATTTTCTTCTGATAGCCAAATATTTCTGACCATCCCTCTCCCTCCCCTGCCAAAAACCAACCTCAAACCAAAACAAAAACCTATCTTTTCCATTTGTAACTGGGAAAAAAACTAAGGCCAGCCTAATGGATTCAGGATTAATCATTATGATTCATTTCATAAATGGCAGTTCTGGCTATTGTAAATTTCCTATATCTAGCTGTCTAGTTTCCTTCAGGAAACCTATAGTTAGTTGAAAACAGAACAAACCTAAGGCCTCAGTGTTTATATTTTAGGCTTCCTACTGAGTGACATTTTGTGGCCTCTTGCTGGCTGAAGATCCATGACTTATTATCTGTAGAAAGTCCAACAACCTCCTTCTGACTTTAACAGCCATTAATCTTTGAACCCTCCATTGTTCTGCATTCCCACCGGGCACAGAGCATTGTGGTCAGGACAAGCTCTGTGCTAGCAGAGAACACTGCAAAGTTGTTGTTTCATTTTAGTTTAATTCCTCTTCTAACTTGTACGGTTTTCAGCATGCAGCCCCCTTTTTTTCAGCTCTAGGGTTGGGATTTCTTTTAGTCATTAATAACCTAATTTAGTTTTCTCCATTTTTCTTATACTTTTCCCTCTTTATGATACCATTGCCTACTTCAAAGGGAATTGGATTTTTTTCATGGCATATTTCTACTGCCAGACTTCTTCCATAGTATATTTTTTTAAGTTTATCATCTCTGACTTTTTATTCTTTATAGTGGTTTGAAAATTGTATTTGCTACTCATGAAAGGTACCAGACCATGACAGCATGAGAGACAGAAATTTTCTGCTATCCTTAAGGTACCTATTTTAATGCTACAGCACGAGGCACTCCTAGAAACTTTTCCATCTTCACAAGTACCTCCAATAACATATAATCTTCCATGTGATAAAATTTATTGTTTATTTTACCCTCATGAACAGAGTGTCTTGTTTAAAGACAAAGAAACATCCAAAGCCTGTGTATGACCATTAAAGTTTTGCTAATGCCCTCTCAGGAGAGGCAATGAAGCAGAAAAGAAAGAACTTAAATGGGGAAAGAGAGGCCATATCCAAGTATTTTTCTGGTAGCAAAGGGGGAACCAATGCTGTAGCCACAACGTGCAGTCAAAAGGATCTGTCTTGTCTTCTCAGGTAGGCAGAGAGGACAGGACTAGATATCCTCTGCCTCGTAAACAGCTCTTCCCATTTTTCCACGTGTAGCTTGGAAGAATTTGCTCCAGAAAGTTCTTGAAGCCGTAATTACAGATCTCTGAGACCAGGCTGAGAGAACTCAGGGAGAAACCAGAGCAAAGGGCCATGAGCAGTGGAACACAGCATGCTTGTGCTTGGAGACCCTGTGTCAGTTTTCTGGCCAAAACAGGCTCCTGGTACCTGGTGTGTCATGGCTCAGCAGAAAGAGTTTTCCTTTGGGGGGGCTGAAACCACCCAGATCTTTAGGAAGGTACCTTGGGATATATGGCCACCTCAGGCTGAACAGGAGATTCCCTACTGCTGCTGAGAATTGAGTTCATACTCATAAAAGGGTCTCCAGTCAGCCAAGCTGGAGAGACGGCCTTTCCAGGAGTTTCTTAGGACTCTCTTGTATAATCCAAGTTTCTGCTTATTATAACTGGCGAGAGCAAAGAGCAGCTGTTAAATTTTTTCCTCCTGTGTGTTAGCAATAAAAACTCCTGGTTTGCCTCGAAGCCCCTCAAACTGACTCCCTAACACTCTCAGTGAATCCCAGATAAACCTGCACTCTGCCTGCTCGAAAGTCAGCAGCAGCTTCAAGCACTGCGGGGCTTTGCAAGTCTGTGCGGTCACCCCATTCATTACTCATGAAAGAGACACTGAAAGACCCAAATCTCAGGGGACCCTCTCATCTTTACTCTGTTTGTTTGTTTGCTTTGCCACAACACAAGCATTAGCCCAAGCAGTCTCAGAGGAGCCCACTGCTCTTAAGACCAGGTTTTCTAGAAAGAGCATTCAGCTTTTGAGTTGCCATGGGCCTTGTTTTTGAATTAGTTCAGCCAAGATTTTTATCCCCTTCACCACACCTTTCTCAGCATGAATTCTAGTAGAAGCAAAGTAAAAGTGTCTCCATGGTTTTGTTTAATACATAAAAATAACGATAAATCTATACATAAATGAAAAGGAAAGGTACTTCCTGTAAGTTTCAGAAAGCTCCCAAAAGTAGTCACAGGACTCAGACAAAATTAATACTGTTATGTAGCCAGAGTTTCCATGAAAGCATCTGTACCTGTGTCTGTACAAGTAAAATTGTGCAAATAACTACAGGCTCTTTTCTGGCCAAAATCCTCTAACATCTCAACAAATGTGAACTCCTTTCTTTTCTTACTGGAAACACAGCAATAACCGTCTCTGTTTTTCCCAAAAATCTCTTCAAAGCAGTGCTGATGTAAAGAGAAGTGTGTTGTTTCGTTAAGGTTCTGTGACTGTCGTGGTGCACTTGGTGCAGCAGCCAGCTGCCTCCACTCGGTTTTCCAGAGCACAGACTCACGTGCATCGTGGCTTTCCCAGGCCGGGCCCATCTGGCAGGGTTGGCTGCCAAGCCAAGGGAGTGGTGGGATAGGACATATGTCTCTGGCTCAGACTGTTCACTTCGGGGGCCAATTACTTCAAGCTTTCCTTCTCCTGAGTGCAATAGATTATCAGTGGAGATGATGCAAGGCAACTTGTAGCTCTTTCGTTTACCTCTGCCACAGAGCAGCAATGCCCTGTGTCGGGATGGGTCATCCATAGGAGAAGTAGCATCTCAAATCGCCAGAGGTTATGCCCAGGGGAATTTTCTGTCAGTGTCCAGAGGCAGATGGGATATTAAATCATTACAGCATGACATGACCTGCTCAAGATTCAGGAACAGAGCCTGTGGCTCCTAGAATACTGAAAAAGCAGCAGTACAGCACTGTAACTGGCCATGTGCTGCTCTAGAATGTTCTTTTTATTGAAAAGCCCTGCCAGGTGCTTGCTCTGCAGCCACTGTCCCCTGACACTCCCCTCCATCCTCTGAACTACCATGGTCGCTCACCTTTGAACCTTCGAACGACCAGATAGAGCCTGTGAAAGCACATCTGCTTTCCAGGGTGTTCGCCTCTGCTTGGGGGGGTACTGTGTATTCCTTCTTCCAGTCTTCCCCAGGATCCTGCTAATGAGCATCCTGGAAGCCTGATCAAGCTTAGCATTTGTCTTGGGGAGAAAAAAAAAGATGACCTCAGGGCAAAAGAAGCAGAAAGTGCAGTTTGTAAAGGTAACTCACTAGAAACAAATAGTGGTGGGTTATGTTTTGCAGGGAATTCTTGGTGGTGTCCCTACTGGTGCTACACGCTGGTCTTTGAAAGGCTATTTTGGTAACTTCTGTCACCAGAGGAGTGGCATTTTTTCACCTCATTTGTACTTACTTTTATAAATATAAGTAAATAAATAAATAAATCTCTCCAGCCAAATAGAAGCTCTTCCTCCCAACTGCTTTCATAAAAAAGTTAAGTAAACAGATGGGCCTCCTGGCATGTCTGAAGGGGGTGCTGGATCAAATTGCAGGCCACGGCTCTCTCTGTCATCCAGCTAGGATTCACAGCTTTGATGTATGGAAGACAGCACTTCAGCTAAATCTCTGGGTAGTCCTGAAATCACACACAGTTGGCTCAAAAGTAGAGGCTGGGCTGACTACTTCCTCTCATGCTGTACTGGCAGGTTTACATTCAGGAGTCCCTCCTCAGTTCCCTATACATCCTCCAGGTCAAGCACATCTGGCAGCATTCACTCCCCAGGAATTAGGAGCCCCAGCCATGGTGTTCAAAGACAATTACTGCTCCTTTCCAGCTGAGAGATCAACAGATTCTTGTGCAATGCTATCTCTCCCCTTACCACACAGGAAGAAAAAACCTCAAATATCCTAAAAACATCTTTGAAAATCTTTTGGGAAGAGCAAGCCTCTTGTGATTCATTCTCAATGGTGTTCTCAGGCAGGCTTCAGGGCATAGGTGCAGGGATGCAGGTGCCACAGCTTGTCATTGCAATTTTCCATCTAACACTGGAGACGAGGACACAGACACTGGCATCATTTTCCCACCTGAAGAACCTTCTAATTTATGAACAGTTACCAGGCAGTTATCCTGCGAAGATACTTAGAGCAGGATACGTAGGTTGGAAGCTGAAGGAAGCAAGGGGGACACAAAGCTGTGTTCTCTATACAGCGTGTTGTTTTAAAAGAACAACAAATGAGGATTTTTTTTTTTCTGTCTTGCAACAGGAAGTTTCTGGTTTTGTTTGTTGGCAACCTTTTGTTTCCAAGTACAAGACAGTCTTCCTTGGGGTATATCTTTTAGATGGAGTGGTTGGGCAATAGAAAGGAGAACTGCCTCTTTTCATCACCCTGACTGCTGGACAAGAGGGATAGTGGGAATATTGCTCCTTCCCTGGGAGAATCTGAACAGATATACCCTGTGATAGGGGGACAGCAAACATCAGCTCTGAGTCAGGGAGAAAATCATGGACTCCTGAGCAGAGCAGGCACAGAGCCAGGCCTCCCAGGTGATGGCAAGAGAGGAGCTGTTCCCAGGAACCCAGCTCTGTGCAGAGCTGCTGTGTCCCAGGAAGCAGATGTTGCACATCAAAATCCTGTCGTGCTATGAGCTAACCTGAGGGAAATGAGCACCTTCTACAATGGGCAGGGAGAATTATTGTCAAATTCCTGCATTTTCATACAAGTTAACCTGAAGACCTTCATTCTCTATGTTGTAAAAAGATCCCTGCTTTAGTTTAGGTTCTCATAAATCCCAGCTCTGGAGTTTTGGAATTCCTTTTGGTGTTCTGGGGGAATTCTTGCTTTAAGTAAAATATACAAGTCTCCCTCAAACTTCTGGCTGATTCAAGGTCCTGTCATAACCATTTTAATCCCAACTTTGGTCAGGTCTAAGTCTAAAGTAAAAGATTGTGGTATTTTTTACTAATAGAGTGGTAAGAAATTGCTATCTTCCAAAAACACATCAGTGAAATATACAGCACTGTATATCTTAGTTTAAATTCCTTCTGCTTTTATGAAAGCTGTCCTGAAAATTCTCTTCTCTACTTTTAAGTGTTCAGATAGAAGTCTGCCCTGTAGGCCATTTCCTGAAGGTGGTAAAAAGTGCTCTATACATATATGATAGAATCTGAAAAATAATTATCTCTTTTACTTTTAATGTAAATTTGCAAAATTTGCATATGGTGTGAATGAAATATACATCTAATAACCCAAAAAAATGAGCAACTGACAGAAAAGTATTTTGCTGGTGACTGAAAAAAAAACAACCTACAACCCAACTCTCAAAAACACAAAGAAATAAAACCAAACCCCAACATGAAACAACACAGAGACACACACACTCTCTAATTTTGTAGCTTTGGCAATAAGAAAATGAGACTAGCAAAAAGGGTACCTCAGGCCCAGTATCTTGTCTCTAGCAGTGGAAATTATTATCTGCTTACCAAAAAAAAGTATAAGAAACAGGTGCCTGTTCCTTCCAGGTGTGATATTCCCCTTTGTATGCTGTGTCATCCTCTGGAAGCCAGTGGTTTGGAGGTTTCCTGATCAGAGGATGAAATGTTGGATAAATATCAGATTCATAGAAGGGCTTTCTCATGCGATTTAATCTGTCCAGATTTTATTCCCTGTAGTGCCATAATTTCTAAATAAATGCTACCAAACGCTGCTGCCTGTTCAGCCATTCAGATACTGGATCAATTTAGAAGGAACTTACTATATCATTTAAAAAGAAAAAAAAAAGTGTGAGAAAGCTGTCATGCAGATTTGACCTCCAGAAATTATTTTGCCTGAGAGCTTTGACTGCAACCTCCCTTCCCATTGGTTTGGTTATAGTTCTAATCTCAGGTTGCAAATAAGTTCCTGAAACGCAACAACATGGAGAGCAAGTGAAAGATAACTCTCTGCTGAGGGGAAATACTTCTCTAGCAGGTAAGCCTGTGACAACTGGAAAATATTTCTGGAGTATAATAGATTTGTTCCCCAAATTCCTTGGGAACTTGTAAATATGCTTTGAACACAGGAACCGCAGCTATTGGGCAAGAGTATTTCACTTAACAGCAATCAGTGGTTGTGCTTCAGAGAATACAGAACATTCTCATAATGAATCTGTGCAGTGGGAAATGAGAAAAAGGCCAACTTCTTGTTTAGTTTTCTTCTTTTACCACACATGGCCTGAGTTTGCTCTGGGAGGGAAAATGGGACCTTCTGGGTACTTAGATTAAAAGATAAATACAGCCAGTTCTGTGTAGCAATTGTCTTAAGAATTTTTAAACACATAATTAAAGTACTTTTTCCTTTACTATCTCTTATTGAACCCAAAGACCACCCCAAATTTTGTAGGAATAGCAGAAAACAGATCACATCTTTCAACTGCTTTCTGGGCCTGATGCTAAAAATGGGGATATAGGTTTTTGTTAAGCATACGTTTCTTAATTATTTTCTTGATGCTATACTTGAGACAAGGAGGAAGATGCAAAAGTGGGAGATGTGCCAGATGGACTTAAGCAAGGAAGTATTGAGTGAAGAAATGGACACCCACAGTTACAAGCTGACAAGAAATTAGGGGTCTTTTTCCTATTTCTCTGAATTTCAGTACTAGTATGAGGTCCTGGATTGACAAGCCCAGAGATTTGGGTCTTCTGTTTAGCCACAGAAACGTTAGATGGTGGCTTAACTTTCTGGAGTATTTAAAAATAAATAAATAAATAATTTAAAAAACAGCCACAACACTAGAAATACTTTAATAGAGCAGGGGGAGGCAAAAGGAGGGGTGAAGAAGGAGTTGTATACCAAAATATTAACTAGACAGCATGAAGCAATGGGAACCAAAGGAGGCAAGAGCAATTCCGTGCAGTATTCCCAGTGACAGGATGAGAAAGGGGAGCAGCTGGAGTGTGTTCACCAAGGTGTGGAGCAGGCAGGAGAGCAGCCCGGGCAGCAGGGAGGGAGGGTGGGCTGCAGGACAAGGTGGGGGTCTCTGCCAGCAGTTGCTCCAGCACTGGGCAAGACAGGTAGGGCCTTTCAGGAGAGCAATGTCACCTGGAGTTTTGTGGGAGAGGGAGGGAGAGCTGGGCTTCTCCCTGCCCTCTGAGGGTACTGCACTTTCTCAGCCTCCTTGACAGAAAGGAGCAGTTACACAGGAGACAGGCTGGTCCTTGCAGCGGAGCTACAAGTGATTAATTGTATCAAGAAAAAGAAACAGTGTCTCCTTGCTGAGCTTTGTAACGGGCTTCATATAAATCTGCGTGAAATATTATGTGGGATTACTGCAGCCAGCCAGGAGTTTGGCTGCAGGAGCCAAGAGGAGGATGGGAGGCCGGCCAACAGGAGAGGCAGGAGATGAAGTGGATCCTGTTTGCCAAGGCCAGGAGGACGGCCAAACCATAGCAACAGTAGCATAGTAATGAGAAATGGGAATTGCATTCAGCATCGGTTCTTCTTCTTATCAGGGTCATTAATGTTTTGCATCTAGATGTCCTGCTCTCCTCCCTGGCCTGGCTGCAGGCCATGGCAGAATGTGGAATAAAAACAGAAGGTAGAGAAAATAGCAGAGGTGTTTAAACATAATGCTGCTGGAGCCCACAGCTGGTGCTGTATGAAACCATTTACCTACTCACTAGTGCAGACCAGGCTGCTGCAACAGATGCTCCCTTCCTGAGCAGGAGAAAGGTGAGCAAGAGAGAGGTGACCCAAAATGCCATTTTCCAGGTATTTTACTCACAGCAGTGTGTTAAACACAGCCAGGGAGAATTGGGACTTCAGGATGACATCTGTTGGATCCTCCTGCTTTCTCCCACTCCTGCACAGTCTGTGCTCACTTTGGTTCCCATCTTCTTCCCATCTGGGTTCCCATTCCTCTCCAAAGCAGATCCTGTCCTTCAAAGCTGGAGAGGGCTGCAAGGCCAGCTGGACCACTGGCTCTTATCCTATGCCTGCACCTGAGGAGTCCCTGATCGATTTAAGCAGAGATGTCTCACCTGGAGCTTCACATTTATGAAAACATGAGATGTGGCAAAATTTGAACTGCATATGTCACCCTTATTTCCTTTGGGGAAGAGATAGCACTCTCAGACGTGAGCTTTTCCCAAGGAATCTGTGCCTGGATCCAGACTTGGCACCCTCCATCTATAACAGCCTGAACTCAGCCTCTTCCCCCAGAAATAGTTCAGATTTTGAACAACTTTGTGCTTTGGGACTCTTTCTAGGATTTCTGATTCTGCCTTGGCCTTCATGAAACCAATAACCAGCGATGAAAACCCCGAGCAGACTTTCCTAACATGCGTATTCTCACAGCTGAGCTGCACACTAAAGGTGCTCTGCAGGCAGCAGCCCCTCCTGGCAAGCCAAAGGGGAACCTTGTCATTAGCTGTGCCAAATGGAGTGGCACGAAGTCTGTCTCAGCCACACCTCATGCTTTGCCCACCTCCAAGGCCTTCACACCTGAGGATGTGCTGCTCTCTCCCGGGATTGAGACTTTTTTGGCAGGGCTGGGAAGTGGGGCATACTCAAATCATTGTGGAATAACCTACAGTCCCAGTCTGTGTGTGCAGACAACCTCCAGCCTGGCTAAGGAAAGGGTGTGTTTTTTCTCTATTTCCCTCCAGCTGGAATCAAATGTGAAATCTTCTCATAAATGCAAACTGAGAGATTCTTGTTTTCTCGAAGGACACAGGGAAAAGACTTGAATTTCTTCTCCCAGCCAACACTGAGGGAGTTCCCCTCCTGGAGGGAGGGTGCCTGCCAGCCTCGTGGGGCCTCCAAACACCTGGAAAAGGGCAGTGCTGACCAGGAGAACCGTGCGCCGCTGGCTTGGGATTCATCCCTTTGCTCTTCAGCAAATGTCGCCCCTGCTCCCCATTGTGTCATGTGCTCAGTGTGGCTTCTCACCTGTCCTTATTTGTAGGAAATGGACATCTGGTGTATTGTGTTGACGCTAGTGCTAGCTCTAGGTTTTGTTTGAGATTGCCACTCTCCAGAGAAGCTTTGGAAAATGTCATCATACACAGATTCCATTGAATGATTCAGGAACCATTATGTTCCCATGTGCATAGAAATATATAGTAAAAATGTCATACATGTAGTCTCACTGCGAGACATAAACTAAACACCGTATGTTTAGAAGAAAAACCCACCACTAAAGTAGTTCCTCTACAAAAAAAAAGATTTGAAAATGAACTATTTTGAGGTTAAGGAAAAAGATTCCCTGTAGAAGCAGACATCCTGAAAGAGTAGAATATACACAGCTGGGATATCTCTCTTGTTTTGTTTTCATTTCCTTTTGCAGTCTTTTTGTATTTTAGCAAGTTGGGCACTGCGAGCCAACGCTGGCTGTGCATCTCTGTTCACTGGACTGCCTGGGGCTCTCCCCTTGCAGAAGTCAGGTCAGTACCAAGCTCTGTGCAGAACCACCCACACTCCCAGAGCGGTAGTTTTGCTTTGTTTTGTTCATCATGCACTGTCCCTGTCACAGAAAAGAGTTTCTTAACTTGGTCTGAACTGAGACAGAGTGAAAAGTAAATTGTTTGTTCTTTCTCTTGAGGCTGAGCCGAGAGTTCTGTTTTCTTAAAGTGTTCAAATCAGGTTCAGGTTTTGTGATGTGGCCAAATACCATCATCTGTATTTCTCTTTTTTAACAAAAGCAAATTTTCTTCCACTTCTCATACTTCTTACTTCTGCTCAAGATAAACAGATGTATTTCTGTTCATCAGCTGGAGAACTTTTTTTTCAATTCCCTGAGAACCTTCTGAGCAGCCATCCAGCCTTCCTCTCTTTTGTCTTCATATTTTACAGTCACATCTGCAGGGTGTCTGGCCGAAGCCAGCACCTCTAGGCTACTCAGGTCCTTCATTTCACAGCTGGAATACAAGTAGCAAAGATCAACTCCCCCGTGCATGGTATCCCCTCACCCTTCTAGCTTTCTCCAAGAAGCAAAACTCTTCCAACTGCACCCATGAAGGTACCTTTGCATTTGTCTAACAAAAAAAAAAAAAAAACACCACGAATATTTTTATTAAGTGATCCTATTTAGTTGGCTTTGCTGCCTTTTTTCACTCTGCATAGAGTGCCCTGTTAAATAAACAGACATGTACAAACTCCACACCCTAGTAGGGAGGAGAGTCTTTACTCCTGGCAGGCAACAGCCCGATACAAGGTGAGATTAAGCAGCAGTAAGAAGACAGCAGAGCTGTGATCTGAGCTAGAGAGAATTGGAGTTGAAAGCTGAGAAATAAACCAGTTTATCTGGGCTCCTCCATAAAAGAGCTGCTGCTGTGACAGATACGCAGCCTAATGGCACTTGAAGGGGTTAATACACCTGGAAAGTGAGTTTTCAAATGAACTTCTTTTCCTCTTGGCCTCAGCATAAGGCAGTGCTCTATTAGACTTGACCTTTCTTAATGTGAATTAGCAGCTCAGTGGAACAGGATCCAGAAGCCAGAGTCCCTTCCCTCTTCACATCCATGCATTAATGTAACAAAAGCAAAAAGGTGTCAGGAAAGCTAAGAATAACTGAACAGATCTTGTGCCAATTTGGAATAAAATACAGGACCCTCCAGAAGTGGAAGTAACTTGGTTGCTTCTGAACTCTAGGTGAGGCAGGCATTTTAACTCACCTACCTCCAAACCGCAAAAGAAAATGAAACATGGGCAAATTCAGGTACTGAATTTAAAATAAAAAATAAATAAAATTAAATTAAACTAGTCAGTTCATCATTTTGGTACGACAAACAAGAGGAAATGCCAAATTATGTCTCTAGAATATAAATTACCTTTTCTCTCCTGAAACAGATTTGCTCAATGCCTTTCAATAGAAGTACTCCCTCGTCCCATTTCCACTGATTTCCTGGGAGGGTTTCCTCACCCATTCCCCCTGTTCAAAATGTTTCATCAATCTTGTCACCTCAGTTCTACCCTGTCTCATGAAGTAATGGATGGAGCCCAGCTAGACACGAAGATGTGCCATCCAGGAAACCAGACCAAAACTTGTATGTTTAAAAACGTGTTTAAAGAGAGCACAGGATGACGGGGGGGTGGAAAGGGAGCAGGGGATGTTTTTCAGCCAGTGCTTTACTTCCCCCCTTCTTCTCACAGACACTTGCCGTTGTCCAGCAGCCCAGAGAAAGAAAAAGAAAATAATATATATATATATATGTATTTCTTTTTTTTGGTGTGGGTGGGAACGAGCAATGATAACCAGATCCTCATGGCATATCTGTCTTTGGGTCCCTATGGGAGCCACAGCTGTGCAGAGGCGAGAGCGAGGGGAAAGAGGTGGAAGGGGGTGGTATCCAACTTCAACTTTCTAGAGATGGAGTTATTTTAAGCAATATCTTTGAAACAAAAACCCGTGTGTTCTCCGTTCTGCAATGCGCTGGGCAAGGCTCAAACACCGGGCTGGGTTGCCCGGGGTCGCAGGTCCCGCCAAAAAAAACAGAGCTCTGAGGTGGGTCTGAGGCAAAGCTGGTCACCAGCGAGGACCGGTGACGCAGCCAAGCCAAAGGAGCGTGCCCTGGTTGGTAAACAGGGCCCACAGTGTTGACGGCCCCTCCGGCATTTCCCTTCCCGCGCGCCGTGCGCTCGGCACGCGCTGCTCCGAGCAAATGTTCCATGAGGCGTGGATGAGGGATGGGGGCTCGCGCACTGGGCACGAGCTTTGTGTGCCTTTCATCCCAGGCTTGGCTTTGATTTGTTTTTCAGGTTTTGATCCACCCGGGCCTGGCTGGACACTCTGCTGGCAAGGGGAGTGTCACGGGCCTTCAGGCCCGTCCGGCCTCAGTGAGGCCACGTCCGGTCACACGCTGTGTCCCCAGCAGCAGCTCCCACCACTGGCACCTCGGTCCTCTGCACCTATAAAATCCCACTCCCATACACACTCAAAGGAAGCATTTTATCCACAGNTCTGAATTTGCTGGGTGCCAACAACTCAGAGTCAGTGGGGAGTAGAGGGTACTCAGCATTCCTGAGAACTAGCCCCAGGATGTATAAGTATTGCATTAAGTCTCCTTAACATTTCACAGATTTGGCTGATTTTCAAGATCTTTAAAGCATGACACCATACACTTGTCCCAGGTTTTTTTTCCCTTTGGTGTGGGTGTGTGCCCATGGTGGGAGTGCTGGTACAGGAATTTATCTCAAAAGCAACCTTTAAATCCAGCCTCTTGTTTTCCCAGGGGTATTTGTTTACATAAAAGGCTTTGTTGTGGCAGCAAACACTAATATGTTTGAAAATCTGTCACAGAGTAATTAATTTATCCTCATTGCACCAAGCTGTTGAATAGGTTAGCATTATCCCCATATTGCAGGAAGTGAAGCAAGGAACAGAAATTAACCCATGAGGGGCCTAAGGAGGCTGTCGGAGAGCCAGAAGAGGAACACAAATCTCCAGAATTACCAGGTTAATGCCTTAACCACATGAATATCCTTTCTAAGGTTTGATTTGTTGCCATATCCTTTTTCTGCTTGATCACTTAGGACAAAATGACCTGTCCCTAGATAACGTTTTATATGCTGGAACTAAAAATAGGAATTCTCTTCTCCTACTCTTAAATGGTAGCATTGTAAGTGTACAGCATGGGAACCTGTGGGAAAAGAAAACTTCTAGGGTTCAAGAGGAAAAACAGATAAAGACCAAGTGTGGGAGAAGAAGGAAGCTATGGAGGGGAAGAACTTTTGGTAGAGCGTGCAGGGGATCCAGCTCCAAATACTTCTTACATTTTGCTGCTTCCCTCCATGCCCCTTGGAGAAATAAACATGGGATTGAAGAACATTTGTTTTAATCATCACATGTGATGCAGGTATGTGCAAAGGTTTGCCATACTATTTCTTTAGTAGGAATTCAGCCACCTAGTGGAAGAGGAACAGACCAAAAGCTGCAGGAAAACAATCAAATATCCTTCATTCACTTCATTAGGTTTTTGCCCTTACCTCGGAATACAGCTTTGCTAGAGTTTACAAGTGGCGGTAGAGCTGGAGAAAGCCTGAGGCTGGTGACTTTTCTGTTGTCTTCCAAAGTACAAAATATACAAGATTCTTTATACACCCCACTGTCACCTCAAGCTAGTTTTGCAACAGCTTTGCAGTGCAAGTCCCAGACCTGCCAAATCTCACAATCTCTGGCTGAAGATTCCCTCAGCTGTCTCCTGTCTCATAGTCCCTCAGTGCAGGGCTGGCACTTCACTCGGCATCACATCACAGCTTCTCTCTGGCCCTGGGACCATCTCATACTGCAGGGCACCAAATTGTCTGCCACCCATCCACTCTGGGACCAGGGTTTCCAGATACGAGCTGATTCATCTACTGTCTCCCGCTGACTCTACCATCCTGTTTTCTTCTGAGGACTCTGCACAGGGAAAAACCCCTTCAGTGCAGGGTGCCTTTAGCCATGGCAAGAAAATCCCCCCCTACACCTCTCTTTCTGTTGTGCTTTCACATTGTAGGAACCTGGGTAGTGTTTAGGTGTTTTAAGCATTGCTTACTGCCAGTGCCTGCTTTTGTGAAATCAGAGCTGCACAGAAGAACATATTCAAGCTAGAGTAATGTTCCTTAGGAAAAAAAAATGTCGTCTCATGTTACCTTTGGGTCTTGAGGAAAAAGCTGCAACCTGCTTGGAGTGAGGGTTCCCAAAAGCATTCGGTTCTGGTAGAAGAACAGGCAGTAGCTGTCACAGATATGCATGAGCCAGAGGAGGCCTTTGGCTGCTCACATGCCACATCTTTGGGAAGCTCAACTCCAGAGCAAACTCCCTACCCTGTGCCACACACTTCCTCCTTCCTACCAGCATGGCTCTGGCCTATGGTTTTTGCAGAGCAGCCCAGGAGAAGCCAGGGACGTTCTGCGGTGGTGTAATTTGGAGAGAAATTTCTGACTAGTCATACAATCAAAAAAGCCAGGTGTTAGCTCAGATAAGGTCCTGTCTACTCAGCCCTAGAATCACAGAACCATTTAGGTTTGAAAAGACCTCAAAGGTCGAGTTCAACCTTTGACCAAACACCACCACATCAACTAGACCAGGAAACTGAGTCCAGTCATTTCTTGAGCACCTCCAGGGATGGGTTCTCTACCACCTCCCTGGGCAGCCTGTTCCAATGCTTGACAACCCTTTCCATGAAAAAATATCCCCTGATGTCCAACCTGAACCTCCCCTGGTGCAGCTTGATGCCGTTTCCCCTTGTCCTGTTGCTGGTGGTCTGGGAGAAGAGACCAACCCCCACCTGGCTGCCTCCTCCTGTCAGGGAGTTGTGGAGATCCAGAAGGTTCCTTCTGAGCCTCCTTTTCTCCAGGCTGAGCCCCCCCAGCTCCCTCAGCCACTCCTCATCAGACTTGTGCTCCAGACCCTTCCTCAGCTCCATTCCCTTCTCTGGACTTGCTCCAGCCCCTCAATGTCCATCTTGCAGTGATGGGCCCAGAGCTGGACACAGGATTCAAGGTGTGGCCTCACCAGTGCCCAACACAGGAGGGCAATCACAGCCCTGCTCTGGTCCTGCTGGCCACACCACTGCTGATCCAAACCAGGTGCCATTGACCTTCCTGGCCACCTGACCACACCTGGCTCATGTTCAAGCACTGTAGACCAGCACCCCCAGGGCCTTTCCCACCAGATACTTTCCCACCACTCTGCCCCCAGCCTGGAGCTGCAGGGGCTTGTTGTGACCAGGGTAGTCTGACAGACTCTGTGCCTTCAGATGGCAGGACCCTGGTCTCAGCCTGGAGATGACCGGCAGGGAGCACACCCAGGGTGGCACCTGCGCCCTGCAGTGTAATTAAGTGCCAACGCTTATCTTAACATCTGACCACCAGGTACAATTGCTGCCTTTGCTAAAGAAAAAGCACTGCCTGTGGTGCTTGGAGGTTATTGCTGTTCTAACAGCTGTGATGTCATGGTTAAGAGTAGCTGCAACACGTTTCCTCCTGAAGCCACAGTGCTAATAAAAGTCTACGCAGAATTGAAATAAAACCTAATTATAGGGTCCAGCTAAGCCTTTAATAGGGATGTCTGCATTCATCATTAAATTCAAGATAGACTTTCCTCTACCATGCAGGAGGTAAATTGTACAAAAATGCGTAAATAGATTACGGAAGACATTTAGTGTCCTTTGTTAGACAGCACAGGATTTCTAATATACGGAAATGTGGAAGAGGCCTCAATCGGGCTATCAGATTCTAGTTGAACTCTTTTGGCTCTGGGCAACAAGTCACTTGATTGTTATGTGTGACTATCCCAAGAAATGGCAAAGATGGGCAGGCCTTGGGATCATGCTTACACCTGAACACTTTAAAGAGGAACCAGGAATCCCTATGTGTAGGTCCATGGTCATGTGGAAGAAGCCCAGACAAGAACCTTCTGTCTCATTAAAAACAAACTCCCATGAGCTGCAAGCAATCTGAAGGAAGCAGGTAATACTGTCCTTCATGAGGGACATAGTTAGCAAGATTGGAAAAATAGTGCATAATGAGTTTTTTGTGTCTGGGTGGATAATGAATGCTTTTTTAATATCTACACGGCTTTTACAGGTGAAATTTGAGCCAGCATTATGCCAAACCCAGCTCAGCTTCCCTCTCAAGTTGGCTGCAAGGCACAATCATATTCTCTGCTCCTTCTCTCCCCTTTATCTCTTAAAAGGATTATTCCTGACAATTTACATTAACAGGCAGATTTGGGTAGGGGGGTTTTCTTGCTTACTTTCTGGATAGTGCTTAAGGTGAGGTCTTCTGTCTCCTCTCAGGAGCCATTTACTTGCACAAAGGGAGGTAGGATACAAAAGATCCTAATATTCCTTACTCTTTAATCTTCCTAAACAGGCTTAATGCAGAGCATCTCCCCCTCTCCTCAGCTCCTGCTGAGAAAGGCAAAGCTCTGTTTTGCAGAGTACCCCAGACCCACTGCACCATGGGCAGAGCCAGGATGGAAGCAGTGATGTGGAGAGACCGGGCTTTCCAGTGTCACAGTTTCCAACCAGTCAGTGACATTGTCAGTGCTCCTGGGTGACATCACACTCCTGCTGGACATGCAGCCGGGAGCAGTTTCTTCCTGGGACAGAGCCTCAGAAGAGGCTGCAGGCATCGTCTAGGTGGGGGGACTGTGCATCCATGCATAGATGCATCTTGTAGGATACATATGGCATTCTAGGCAGTGCTCCTGGTGCTCCCAGGGACTTGCAGGCCCATTAAAGAACTGACCTGGCAAGTGCATGTCTGGAGAAGGCACTGCTCTGTTCTTTGTTCCTCTGGGAGAGCGTGTGTGGGGATGTGAAGGAGATATTTTCCCTCTGCCAGTGAGCAAAGGAGCCTCCTAGAAAACCAGCCACTGCCAGTGTTTCACAGTGAATGTTGCCCACATTACACCTGGCACAGAAGCTCAGCCAGCTTGGAAACAGACATTATGAAAGAAAAATAATGGCTCAGCATTTCAGCCCCGGTGGTACAATGGGTTTATTTTCACCACGCCATGGAATGAGCAGGAGAGCTGAGGCTGCTGAGCTGTACTCCTGGACCTGATCTAGTATCACACAAAGGCTTTGTGCCATGTAGATGTGCCAACTTGACCGGAGCAACTTGGCACCTTCTGCCCTGTGCTGCTTTACCTGCTGCTGACATCAGCATTCACATTCACTTTTACTCAGTCTTTTCTATACCTCTGCCCTTCCACTGCTTCATGAGAGTAGTAGCCTCCCCTGGCATAACAGGAGATAAAAAAGGGGTGCTTTGGTCTGGATTCTTTCTTTTCTACCACTAGTTCTGACATATGGAAGTCTGCCCCAAAATTCAACCTCAATTCCTCTTTCTTCTTTTACCAGAAGGTTTAAGCACCTCAAAGTCACATTTTATGAGATGGATGGGTTCTTCTGTCTTTTTTTTGTTCTTGGAATATCATTATAAATGGGACACAGAAAATCACTGCTTTGAGACTGTTTCATTGCCAGGAAAATGAGCTGAACTTCTGCCTCAGGTCAAAAGGTGAACATAACTAAGTGACTTCTTCTTAGCTCCTTGCAGGTTTGTGTTTTCAAAGAAATTAAACCAGTTGGTAATCTCTGTGTAGGAAAGCCTAAGGCTCCAAAACCCAGGAGTCTTCTCATGCATTGGCAATGTTGAGTGCATCTCTGCACACAAATCATCCTAGGACTTTGACTGTTACTTCAACCACTAATCCTGTCCTAACTAAAAAAAATGAGGCAATCCTCATGCATGGCCAGCTCTGGGCAGGGTGCTATCTTTGTGGTCTGAAAGACAGTCAATTTGCTGTCAATATGGAAGGCATTTTACATGGATGAAAATTCTGTTTCTGATTTCATGTGCCTGGTTCAGGAAGATTTTTGAACCAGATTCCCCAGATAACCTGAAGAACAGCTCAGAATTAATTACCCTCTGGAGTGTGTTATAAGAAATTTTTATTTAACCTCATTTGTCTTGGACTTCTGTGTCTCCCTACTTGCATCATATGTTTTGGGGTTTTCTTTTATACCCAGGGTAACCAAGAGATACAGAGCAAGTAAAGGAGACAGCAAAACAGACAAACAGAAGTATCTGCTAACCTGTTGACTCACCATTTCCTGAAACCTATGGTGACTTTAGAAATCAGAGATGGAAAAGCTCTATTACATTATCTCATGTATCCCACTGCCAAAGCAGGTTCAAGCACGGGACATTATTAGCCAAGCTACTTTTCAGTTTCCACTTCTGTTTTTAAGTGAGTCAACAATATCTACATCAGATGGTGCTAGAGCAGAACAGTCTAATGTTGTAAAAGCTAAAGCATTTGCTTGGTTCTCCAGAGCTTTGTTTACTAAATTCTCAGCAGAACTGAGTAGATGGCTGAGAATGATGAGCACTGCTTTTGTAAATAAGTGCTGCCCTGAACAGTGATCATAGAATCACACAATAGTTT
>VYZQ01014423.1:0-21338 GCA_013400655.1 Mystacornis crossleyi | reverse complement strand
ACTGCGGTACAACAGAGGAGTAGAAGAACCTTCTGGAGTAAAGGAACTGATAGATAGGAAGATAAAAAACCTTTGGGTTGTTTCCATTTGTTTAATATTTTGGGGTTCTTTTTGGCTTTTGCCAGTGCTGGCATTTAATTTGTTGTTTTGGTTTGTTTTGTTTCACTTTCACTCATACTTATTATTAAGGAAAGAAAAGAATTATCTTGAATTAAAGTTCAGAAAAGCTGCCACAGTGAATACTTTTCCCAGAAGCACAAAATCCTGCAAAACTGATCACTGCAAGCTACTGCAGAAGACCTGAGCTCAGTGTAATAAGAAAAGTCTGCAGCGATGAGAACAGGATAGTCTCTGTTCACTTTCTGTGTTAAAGTGAGCACCAGATACCTCTCAGACAGAATAATTTTTACTTTTATACATAATAGCGCTTTCAGGATGGCTTTTGCACCTGTGGTCATGAAGGATATTTGTCTTTCTGGACAGGAAAGACACATGAGACTCATTCAACACCAAATATCATATAAATGTTATGTTAAGGTTAGATTTTGGGAGAACAGTCTTTTCTGAAAGTGTTGTCAGGCACTGGAATAGTCTTCCGCCTGGGAAGTGGTGGAATCACCATCCCTGGAAGTGTTCAAAAAGAGTGTGGATATGGCATTTAGAGACATGGTTTAGCAGTGAACTTGGTGGCACTAAGTTAATAGTTGGGCTTGATCTTGGAGGCCTTTTCCAACCTAAATGATTCAACGATTAGAAAGAATGGGAAGTAGGAAAAGTTTGTAGAGAACTGCACAAATGTTGCAAGACAGTCATGGCAGGCTCAAGACAAAAGTATAGGATGCAAAGGCTCTTACAGGCTCCAACTCAAAGATGCTGATCCCTGCCTGTTAACCAGTTTTATTAGTCCTCCTGAAAAGGACAACAAGGGCTACCAAAGACATTTCAGAAAAAGTATTTCCTTGGAATGAATATAATCATAATCCTTGCAAAGACACAGAAGCCACATAAAGATTAATGGTCATTAAGTGGATAAAGAAAGGTGTGTGTACAGTGAACAAAATTAGGTGTATGGAAAATGAAATATAATATTAAACAGAATATCAAAATTGATGAGAATAAACTACGTATAATGAATAATGAAGAAAACATATGCTGAAAAAATATTTAGATGTAATGAAGTTCTAAAAGGTAAAAGATATTTTTATATATCCTAATATAAATATTCTTCTAACTGTAGTGCGTCTGCACAGTATTGATGTGAAGAAAGGATTTACTGTTTATTTTGTTGACATCGGTCAGAAAACTGGAACAAGATTAGTATGTTAGGGACAGATATTGAAAATACTGCAGGTTGAAACTTGTGTGGCCATGAACATTTCTACATTTCTTTTAAAGATGCGCTTGGAAGCCAAAGCTGTGCCCCAGGAAAGATCAGCTCAGCATGTGCTTCACCCTCTGCATCTCCCATCTGTCAGGCAGGAGAGCTGAAAGGAAACAGACTTCCCAGGACGTCAGGAAGTTGAAGAGCAGAACAAGGTGAGACCTGTACAAATGCAGTTTCTGCATCTCATCACTGACTACGTGATGTTTCTCCAGTGAGTGTGAGGCCATACAGATAAAACCATCATCTTTCTGGCCACATTTTCATAGTTGTCATTAATTAAGAATTTTTTTCTTTCTGTGATACGTGCCATTCCATGGGCAGAACAGAAGTTAGATGATGTTTTTTTCCCCCTTAGCTTTTAAACAAGAAGACAGATGAGGTCAAGAACAATATTGAATAATTCCTTCCAATTTGTCTCAAACCAGGACAGTTATACATCTTTGTAATCTTGAACATGTTAGATTACAACGTGCTATTTCATGCCCATAAGCAGCTGGATTTTTCAGTGACTACAAGGACCCTCCTTAGTACATGACTAAGTTTCTCAAACATAACTTCAATATATGCTTAATCACACATCATTTTTGTTTTCAGGCATTTGAGATATTAAGGTTAGCTATTTCAGTAGCTGCAAAAATGATTTTATAATTATTTTTGGGATCATATTGTCTTTGCAAAGGTACATTTGTAGTCACACATCTTATCTGCACTTTATTTTTAAAATGTACTTTATAGATATAAGAATTGAAGCTTCAAAAGAAAATCTTTCCTATATATAACAACACATGAAAAGATCATTTATTTCCACTTATTGTTTATTCTGGAACAATTAAAATATTGATAATAGCTGAGATATGATGACAAATGAGATGAGAGAAAAATCACTCCCAGCTGAAAATTTCAAACACTGCTAGTTTTCAGCAGAGCATATTGTATTGCTAATTAACATAATGTGATGAGTAAAGAGCACTCAGAAGTTACTTGTTTTCCAAGGTGATGGCTACAATATTCCCAGTTCCAAAATGACTAAAAACCTGGGTCCAATAGCAGTCCTAAGTATGTAAAACAGGGAGAAGGCAGAACTAAGGAACCTGAATTCAACTACAAGGAAAAGTTGAAAGAATTTGGATTGTTCAACCTGGAGAAGAGAAGGCTTTGGGGTGACCTGATTGTGGCCTTCAAGCACCTGAAGGGTGCCTACAGGAAAGAAAGGCCTGTAGTGACAGGACAAGGGGGAATGTCTTCAAACTGAAAGAGGGTTGTTTCAGATTAGATATTAGGAAAAAAATTACTGTGAGGGTGGTGAGGCCCTGGCACAGGCTGCCCAGAGAAGCAGTGGATTCTCTATCCCTGGAACTGTTCAAGGCCAGGTTGGAAGGGACCTCTAAATAACCTGGTCTTGTGGAAGATGTCCCTGTCCATGGCAGGGGATTGGAACTGGGTGATCTTTAAGGTCCTTTCTAAGCCAGGCCATTCTATGATTCCATGAAAATCTAAATTCTCAAGTTGCCATTCATCTCTCATCTAAGTCCAAAGGAATCAACTTCAACAGGTCACTGCTGACTATACCCCAGGCACTTGAGTCTGTTTACTCTGAGCAGGACCCTTCCTGTCAATGGCATTCAAAAAATAGTTATATAGTACAAGATAAAAGTTTATTTTTTGTCACCTGCATAGGAGTCAAATTCTTGTGACTGGCAAAGAGAAGCCAAGAATTAGTTGGTTGCCTAAGTAAAATCTCAGTACTCTACTGAACACGCAAGTTACTATAAGTCTGATTACAATTTCATTAGCATTCATATGTCAAATCAATCCAGGAGTCTCATTAATAATACCTTCAAAGTTGTTACACAGAAAGTCTTGGTTACACTTACCTCTTTCCTCTTATGACTAGTGCCTGAAAACACTTCTAGTGCAAGTGGCAAAGTATTGCTACACTCAGCTGATTTAGGTCCACTCAGGGCTATAGGAATACCTCTGATTTCAGCTTAGATATCACTGAAAATGGTAAAATTTAAACTCCTATATAACTGTAACACTTTATATGGAACAGTGAGACTGCTGCTTAGTACTTCTGAAATCCTTCTGTTCCCCATTCTAGAGTAGAAGCAGTAATATTTTCAGTAGCAAATCTCTCAACAGTGTGTTGTTGTGTTTCACTGCAATCCCCAGCTTTGACCTCATGCTCTCTGAGTGCCCATACAGCATTTCTGTTATCTCTGGAATGAACCTTCTCTCACCAACCTGATAGATGTCATAGCTCATTTTCTGCCCCCATGGTAGTGTACAACGGGGAGATAAGAAATATGTTCAAATTCAATTATTTGATTATAATCTGATTATGCAGACATTAAAACACAAACGAGATCTAAATATAATTTTCCAAAATAATCATAATAGTTTGATTGTTCCCACGTGCATCAACTAGAAAAAATGAAATTAGCTAAATACACAACATTTTTTCTGTTTATTTTTAAGGTATTTTTTCATTTTACAAAGAAAATTAACCCATCTCCTACAGATATGGTACTGATTAGACTGAGTTAAATTTCGTGATTCACCCTTTAAATTTGCAGAGCAAATGTAACTAAGTAAGCTAAGGAAAAATAAACACCTTATGAACCTTTGTGAACCTCAAGAATTCTACCTGAATGCAAGTTAAAAGAAAAAATAAAGTAAAACTGATTTTTCATTTCAGTAAACACAGGGATGAATCCAGCTTGCTAATGATCTGACTCAGCATGCTAATAGAGAATGTCTGACTTTGTTCCTTACTGGCTGCTCAAGACCCATATTATAAAAGTTTAAATCTTGCAAAGATCACCGGGTTAATTTTGGCTATCTAACTGCTTCCCCCCACTTCTAACCATATCTGTGTAAAGCACAAGGGAAGAAGAAATAGATTATGTGTTCTCTGAAGTGTAATCTTAGCTTATTCACAAATGTCTGTGCAAAGTCAAACAGCTTTATAGATACCTTTTGTTAGCCAAAAAAAGTAGCACTGCCCATCTCACGTCCTCGAACACAGTAAGAACAAGTAAGTGTCCTACAAGGAATAAAATTTCATCACCATGGAAGCTATGAGTTGTCTCACAGGTTGTTGTGGCTTAAGCCCAGCTGGGAATTAAGCATCACACAGCTGCTTTCTCAACCCCTCTCACAATTAACAAAACCCCAAAACACTGGTGTGGTATCAACACCATACTCATTCCTAATCCAAAACACAGCACTGTAACAGCTACTCTGAAGAAATTAACCCTACCCTTGCTGAAACCAGGTATTGTTTTCATATGTCTATAGATATGTTTCTAGAAAGTAGGTGTGTTCTTTCCATATATGTCTAGACTCTTCCATTTTTCAGAAAACTCCTAAAAATATATTTTTTGATTAGGACACTGTTTTTGGTAAATGAGTACAAATTCAGTATTAAAATGTCTTGGGCCTCTCAATGCTTTGTTAGCTGCATGCTGATCCCACACAGTGTGATGGAATGATTAACTTATCATCACATATTATTTCATGGAGGTGCTTGATTTACTACTAATATGGTTTGTTATCAGTATGATATCAAATACTATGCTCAATAAATTAATTCAAAACTGAAAGGCAAATTCTTACATCCTGAGCAGTCATTTAATCTGTAAGTGTATATAAGTAGGATCAAGTGAGGGTTTGGGGAATGACATTTTTCTATTATACATACTTGAAATACACTGTGAAAATATACAAAATGGTTCCTCTTTCCCAAATTCTCCTTTTGTAGGTTATGGAAAGAATGCACAAGCAAGAGAACCATTAATACTTAAAGAGAGGTGTTTTACACCTATAATGGTAGCAACAGGAAGAGGTTACTGGTCTGCTTACTTCAGCTAGAAAACAACTTCACAGGCACTTTATACACAGAACATCTATGGTTTGTAGCTAAAACAGGGGTTGTTCCCAGGCCACTGTCACATGAAATGAAAATACTTCAGAGGGATAGGGGATTGCCCACTCTAGAGTTTCTGGCATCCTCACTCACTGAACTGGTTAAGGCTATGAACATTGTTTGGAAACAGAGTAAGCAGTAAAAGTCCTCTATCAAGGTCAACACCATACATGAGAAAAATCCATTGTGTGACTCTACCAGTAACATTGAAATGCCCGTCTCTGCTTTCCTTGTCAGAGGGGTAGGTAACAATCCTTGTCATTAACTACACCAGTCTTAGCAATTGCCACATAAGAGACCAATTCTGGGACTCAGAACTCTGGTCCAGCTTTTGTATTGATGCAGAGCTATGGTCACAGGAATAAGAGATCCCAGAACTGCTAAGTACAAAATGTTTGGAACTTTTTTGTTTTTAGAGTCATTATCTATCACACTGTAATTCAGCATTGAGGTTCATTTGCTTTTGAAATGGTGTCATAAGGAGTTTGTTATATCCTGAACCCAAAGAGTTCCATCCAATTTAAAAAGCACCTCAGACTTCTAAGAACTTATATTGAGTTCCTGCTGGAAGACATGGAACTGAGTCAGAAGACAACACCACTCTAAAATCACTTAGTCAAATTAGGACTTAAGAGGAAGTGCAAAACAATAATGGGTAGAGTTGGGTAAAAGTAAGGAAAGGTAAATATTTCTCAAAGACCAAAGTATAATAATAGTGACATTTTAGTTAAACAAATTCATTTACGCTCCCTGTACTTGTTAGTTTTCATATAGCACCTTCATTTAAAATCTCTCAATACTCTTCCAATGTCAGACTGAATTCAGAACAGATGACTCACCTCCTGC
The DNA here is from genome assembly GCA_013400655.1 of Mystacornis crossleyi. Taxonomy (NCBI): domain Eukaryota; kingdom Metazoa; phylum Chordata; class Aves; order Passeriformes; family Timaliidae; genus Mystacornis; species Mystacornis crossleyi. The sequence goes on along the minus strand of VYZQ01014423.1, from coordinate 15,180 downwards.
GCTAGGAACAATGTTTATTATAAAAGAGGCTATTTTCACTAGTGAAGGCTAAAGACTTTTATCCTTAATCTTTGTGTAAGATTGATTCAAACAATACTTACCAGCTTTAACAACATGTATCCCTCCTGAAACCACATCCTCTACCAGCATGAATTTCTGGTGATTTAATCCTACACACATAGCCATTAATATTTGGTTCAGTCTATGCTTTGATCATCATGTTGTTTTACTGATGATCCAGTAATTTTAAGCTAAACACCAGGTTCCTTTTATTTTTTTTTTTCTTTTAACATTATTCTTTAAATACAGTACATAAACCAATACAAATTTCTAAGGTGGGAATACAGCTGTGAGGATTAGGGTGAGTTAGGTGAGTTATCTGATTGTTATTTAGGCCTGTTCCTAAATTAAAGTCACCATATCTCACAGCTGGGTTTTAGATGATCAGACATTCAAACTGCCACCAGGCTGAGTCCTAAATATTGCAAGGTGATGAATGCCCTGTGCTTCCAATTCTCATCTCTTAGGTTGCAAAATGAAGAAATATCAATTCTGTTTAACAAGGAAAAGAAAAAAGAGCTTGAAGAAAATTTGTTTCTATTTGGGGAGGAATGGGAGGAGAACAAGAAGCAACTCGTACCCGAGCCTAATTGGTATACAAAGAAGAGCACTCTGAGAACTAGTTGAAGGCCTATGTTCAGAAACCTTACCTGTTTCAAGCAGAGTCCTCCCTCAGACTCTCGCAATGAATAAACCAAAGGAAGGTGGAGGTGTGGAAGATATTTTAAGATTTATACTTGTCATTTCAAATGATGATCTAGCTATAATTGTCAGTAATAACCATAGAAACCTAAAGTAAGCTAAGCTAGTTTAAGTTAATAAATAAATAAATAAATCTTAACAGGATTTCAGTATTCCACACTCTTCACTGTCACCTCTGGAATCTCAAGAAGATTCAAAAATCACTACAGAAGATTAATATAGAATTGTGTAATCTATCAACTTACATCCATAATTGTCACCAAACATCCTTCAAATTCTCAAATGCTAGGTCCTGGAATGAACAATTTTTCCTTGAAGAATACATGGCATAACATAGCCCCTTTCTTAGCTTAAAATGTAGTTCTCTCCTGTCCCATTGTTTATGTGTTGTTTTTCCCTCTGGACAGATTGTAAGGGTAGTCCATATTAACAGCTAAATGACTAAAGAGGAAACATATTTGTGACTTGCTTATTTACAGTCTGATCAATAGCAAAAAAGAAAAAATAGGGAGAATATATAAAGTATGAGAATGTGGCAACAGACTCAAATAGTCTGCAGTTTTAAAAAGATTCAGAAAACAAGGAAGGACACTTTTACCAAAGTTTTCTGTAAAATAAAGAAATATTTTTTTAATTTTCTCTATTAAAATCATAATGACATGTTGGATGGAGTGAGTACTTTAGACATATCCTAGGATCTACAGAAATCAGATAATGAACTTTTCTGACAAACAAGATATATGTTTATGGTGTTTATGGGACACAAAGGGACTTCAAAGATTACTTTTCTGTGATGCAATGCAGCCTGCCCAGAGCAATAAATGTAAAAATGTCCAAAGGAAGAGAAGGGCCAAGGCATTTATGGTACAAGTTTATGTTGTTACCTAATGTCTTAAATAAAACTCAGTTAAAAAACCAAATCAAACCCAAAACCTAAAAACAAAGCCAAAAGAACAAAGAACGCCCCCCATCATCAACATGATAAATATAATGTCTCTAGAAAAATATATTATCCATCCAGAGCACAAGATCAAAAAATGGGAGGAAAAATTATAAAAGAGATAGGGAAACCTTTGTGAGAGACCTAGAGAAATATCTGGCTGCAGGAAGAGTTGAGGACTAGGGGAGCAGCTCGAAGATGAAATCAGACTGCCTGGCAAGATGAGGTTAAATCCACTAGCTGAAGAGGTGACCCCCGTGGGGGGGATGAGCATGAGTGGATGCGTGGGGCACGGGGTTTCTCTGTCCCTGTTCCCTGGTCATGTGTACCCCAAATTCTGTCCCCTATTGGTCACTTTGAATGTAGCCCGCGGGAATCCTGTACTTAAGGGAGTGTTCAGGGGACCCCGGGGGGGGTTGTTTCAGACCTGTTCTGGGGGCAGGTCGCTGTCGGAGTCCCTGCCGGGCTCCGGCCACGTGCGGCCAGGGGGAATAAAATCTGAAAACATCTATCAAATATCGTCTCCTTGATTCTTCCACGGGCCAAGGCTGTCTCCCAGGGAAAGGTTGCAGCCACCTCACTGCAACAACTAGCAACAATGAGCAAATCAAAAGACAAAAGTTAAATTAAATGGCAGGGCAAGTTAATGAAATGGCAGCAGTGAATTAAAAACAGGCCAAAATCCAAAAGGCAGAAAAGGAAAAGTTAATCAAATGGCAACAGGGAGGTGAAAAGTGGCAGAGTTAATTAATGGCAGCACAACTCATACAGATAGTCAAATGGCAGGGAAAGATTAAAAACTGGCAATGCTTATCAGCAACAGGTGACACTTGATGACACTTAGACTGCGTGGAGAATGCAGAAGGTGGGTTTTGTACAAATACTGCAATGTCCTTTTGGAGGCAGTTAGGAAGGGTCTTCCGTGGAGCCCAGCACATCTTAGAGGAGTCGGATTTAGCCTGTCCAGGAGATAAGGCACAAACACAGCTCTGCTGTGGGGACTTGGTGCTTATTCCCTCAGGGAACAGGAGGGATGAGAGGGTGAACTCACTTTCCTGGGCATTACTTTAGCAGGGAATGTACCTGAGAGTGTCTCCTTTTGCATTTTGGCTCTAGATGACTTGTTCATAAATCCATAAAATCCATAAAAATTATTTAGAGGAATAAAAATAGCACCAAATAGCATTGCCAATTAAAAAAAAAAAAATCTCTGGGAAAGAAGCACATGTTCCTAAATTTCCCCCTATTTTTTTTTTTAATCTGGCTACTAATGTATAACATGCCCAATTACTCTGTGAGACCATAATTTCTTTAAGAGTGATTGGTGAAAAATTTTTGAAGCCTTTTTGGAGGTTAAATATCCTAAACCTACCGTATCATTCTTATTAGGATTTTTAACTACAGCAAAAACCATTAAGCAACTTGTGAGTGATGACTTACTTTAAAAAAAAACCACATTTGTTTTTTCTCAGACTGTTGAATTATATTTCCGTTCATTGTTTTTCATGTTTTCCACCAACCTGCTCAAAAGCGTAAGTTGCAAAAACAAAGCCAACAGAGCTGGTTATTACAGTAACTCTAGGTTGCAGTCAAGCAGAATATAATTGCTCATCTCATGTTTTTCCAGCTTTGTACTAAAATGTAAGACAAAACATAAGATGATGTTTTGAAAAAGAAAACTCAGAGTAATATATTGGCAAAACGCATTAACCGTCATCCTCTGTGACTAATTTTGGGTTTCCTACACAACAAGAATTGCAGAAAACTAAAGAGAAAGGAGTGAACATGGGAAAAAGGGATCCAAATTTTCTACCTAGTGACATCCCATAGTGAATGTTTTGCTACACTTTTAGTGAAAATTGGTAGCTTCCCCTATGGGAAAACAAACCTACCAAAAAAAGAAACAAAATTAGATACAGGACAAAAAATAGAGGACAGGCAGTAGGAATTGGGGTTGTTCAGCCTTCAGAAGAGACAACTGAGAGAGAACCTCATCCATGTCTGGCAGTGTCTGCAGAGAGGAGTCAGAACATGGACCAGGCTCTGCTCAGTGGTGCCCAGCAATGGGAACAAGAGATAAAGGGAGAAACAGATGCATAGGAAGTTCCTCCTGAACATGAAGAACTTCTTTCCTGTGCAGTGACCAAGCACTGGAATAGATTGCCCAAAGAGGGTGTGTGGAGTCTCCCTCACTGGAGACATTCCAGAACTATCTGGATGCAATCCTGTACCATGTGCTCTGGGAAGACCCTGCTTGAGCAGGGAGGTGGAACCAGATGACCCATCGTGGTTCCTTCCAACCTCAACCATTGTGTGATTCTGTGATAGTGGAGAGCTTAACATAAAGGCCAGCATCCTTAGTAAAGTGAAGCAAGAAAACCACCATTTCCATCGCAGATTCTGTCCTCTAGTATTTCTTACACAGGGGTGTCAATCTGATCTATAAACCCAGCAGTCAATTAACACCTTGATAGGTTCACTGCAGTAGTCTGACAGTGGACACAAGACTGCTCTTAGTCACGCGGTCACAATCCTCACACAGGCCCCCATTTGACAAAATGGTAAACAAAAAACCCAACTCTCAGTCCAGGGCTACAAAGGAGGTTGCTATCACCTAAAGCTGCTTCAGTCCTTTTTGCTTTCTTGGTAGTGCTACTCTAGGCTCTCTCTTCTGTACTGCTCACTCATCTGGCATCCTCACCTCTCTCTTACAAGTTACCTGCCAGAGGGTCAGCTGGTCTCTGGTCCTTAGTAGAAACACCTGGTTCAACACAGCTGTAACTTATCAAGGTCAAGTGACAATGGGCTTACAGCCCATTCTTGTACTCCTACAGTTTTCTGTTTCTCAAAGAAGAGCATACTCATCTACCACATGTAGATTAATAAAATCTGGTCTAATTATAATGAATACTGTTGTAAACTATGCTTATTCAAGGTGACATGTTTGGAAAACATGTGATGAGAGGAGACTAGTGTGGTTGAGGTCTGGGATCGGCTTCAGAACAGCCAACAACCTTCTAAGTGCACACCAGAAAAGCTTTAGAAAACAATAGCAAAGCTTATTAAGTCATCAGAATAGTGAAGATAAAACAGTTTAAAAGATGCATCATAATCACGTACCTAATATGCTTTTTCCAAGATTCAGGATAACATTGAACCACTGCTGTGTCAGCAGGAATCTTTACATTAAATCTTGTTCAGAGATTAAGAGGTGACCGAAGGAGTTTTAGAGTTGCAAGTTCATACAAGACAATTATATTTGTACAACAGCACAGCTTGAGCTCCCCATCCTTAAACTTTAAAGGAAAAAACGTCTTAAATGGTTACAGTGTAGACAGGCTGGAAAATTAAAGAAGGCAAAAATTATTAGCTTCACATCATTATGACTAGTAAATACTACAGCTACCACAAAGAAAACAAAGTGTGTGTTAATTATTCTAAAATGCCTGTAACATTAAAAAGAAAGCCATAAGAGATCAAAATGTGGAAATAATGCTTTCTTCAGCATTAAAAATTAGCTGTGCTTTTTAGTTAAAAAAGAAGAGATATTCTTCTTAAGCATTTGTTTACACTCAAGCAAAATGTGGCATTTTGATAAAGTAAAATATCTGGAACAATATCTGTATAACTGAAGTATCTATTATTTTCTTAAAAACAGCATGTATCTGCTGATATACTAATTACTGTTCACTGAACAAGAGGGAAAATCATTTAATCATTCCTGGGAAGAGTGTTCAAAATACTACGCTACTAAAAAGAAGATCTACGCCTACAAGAGGTGATTACATCACTTCTAGTTTTGTGCCAATAAAAATGAACCTGAAGCTAGTGTTTCAACATTCAGAAGCTTCAAGGAAGGGAGGAAGGAGCACTTACTCACCTGGATGCAGATTCTCCAGTGGAATAAACTGTCATAGCTACTCAATGGCATGAGAACAATGTGTACTGTTGCAGTGGGGCTCTCTGCAAACCTCCCTGGAGACTGATTTGGCCCGTAGAAGAATCAAGGAGACGATATTTTCATTGATGTTTTCAGATTTTATTCCTCCAGCCGCACATGGCTGGAGCCTGGCATGGACTACCACAAAAACTGCTCCAGAATCATGTGAACACCCACCCAAGTACAGGATTCTCCCACCGGGTACATTTGAAGTGGCCAGTAGGGGACAGGACTGGGGTACCTGTGACCAGGGAACAGGGAGAGGGAAACCCCGTGCCCCGCCATGCGTCCACCTCAAGGCCCCCTCTCCCCCAGGGGAAGCAGGGGGGGCACCTCCTCATCTCACCCTTTTTTTTTAATTAAGAAGGTTTCTCTCAAGGGTTTTAAAGCACATCATTTGAAACAACTGAATAGACACACAATCACAAAAACAATTTCAAAAGAATGCCATCCACCCCTTGGAGTCCCCAACATTCAAACAGAATTTTTCTGGAGCATTCCAGAGCTGGCAGGAGAGAGATGGTGGCTTTTGAACACACTTCGTGGGTAAACTGAGGCAGGAGAGGTTTTCTTTCATCTGTACCTGGTGGAACTTCAAACAACAATGATTAATTCCTTTCCCCTCCCTTCTTTTATCCTCCCATAGGCATTGGAGGGGGATTATGGCGAAAAGGGAGAAAACCATGGGGGAAAAATGGATTAAATTGGGGATAATAGGATGAAGGCAAAAAGGGGAAAGCATGCTGAGGGTAGGGAGGTAGTTGGCATGGAATTGGTTTTGAATAACTCTGATTCTGTGCATATTTGCTTCCTCTAACTGGCAAACCCCCAGGCCCTGTGACATTAGCAGCCTGCAGGCCCTTTTTAACTTGTACAATATTAAATTGCACAATCTCCTCATCCACCATGCTAGGGTGGTATTTATCAGTATTATTTTTTATAATTGCAGTTTTATGGATGAATATACCTTTTCCTGTGTTATGTCTTATTATGAAACCATAGCTATTTCTTACATTAAACCATTTTACAGTCCCCATCACCTTTGTTGTTCAGACTTTTCCTATCACATGCTTGGCTATTCTTCCTATCCTATTGCTTGGCTGCTGGCTTCATGCAGTCACTGCTTTGCTTTCGTTCGTCACTCTCGCGCTGGGGTGGCCGGGGCTGCCTGCACACTGGCTTCTCTGAGGCGCGAGCAGGGGTGGTTCGCGGGGGGCCGTGCCCGGGACCGGGCCAGGCCACGCCGCACCGCCCCGCTCCCGCCTTCACTCGCTGCTCCAGCTTTCACCACCGGGGCCAGGCTGGGGCAGCCGAGGCCTCTCAGGCTGCTCCACCGCTCCAGCCCCGCGCACACCCGCTCCGATGCCTTTGTCCTCGCTGACTCCGTAGCTGGTCTGCGCCTTTTGCGCCGAGCCGGTTTCGCGGCTTCCCTGCCCCGGCTGCAGCGCGCCACACCCCGTGCCATTGGCTTGGCCGCTCCCTTGCCCTGGTCCCGCTGCGCCCACCCTGCGGCTGCTCCGTGCCCGCTGTGCTAGGCCGGCACCGTGTGCACCGCCGCCGCTCACAGCCCCGCCCGCTGCGGCCGCAGCTCGCGGCTCCCTGCCTGCTCGCAGAATCCACCTCGCCTTCTCTTGCAGCGCGCTCGGGGCGCGGGGCCGTGCGCGCACGGCGGTGGCAGAGCCCACAGGAGGATGAGCGCTACCACTGGGCACATGATCTGAGGACCGCATGGTGCCGCAGTGGCCATTGTATTGCTCCACAGCCTCCGTAATTAGATAATATTCATGGAAATATTCTTCCATCGGCACATATTTCGACTGAGAAATTAATTCTGCCCAGACTTTTTCCCAAAAGTCTTTTGCAACCATTAAGTCCCAGGAAACATAGAAAAAGTTCTTAAACAGCCATGCCAGGAAATGTCTCAGTTCCTTTTTTGCCTGAATTGAACTAAAATATGCAAATTGCTGTTCAAGGATCTTTTCAATTTTGAGATAAATGTCTTTTTGCGGCTGTGAAAGCCACGATTCTTCCCACGACTCTTCCATAGTCTGAGAGGAAACAACAAAACAAGAGTACTCACTGGATTCCTGAAGATTTTTTGAAATCTTTGCTCTTTCTCTTAGGCTGTCTCCAGGGGTCCAGGGATCGCTAAAATCGTCCGCATTCTCTCACCATTATGCTGCAGTGGGGTTCTCTGCAAACCTCCCTAGAGACTGATTTGGCCCGTAGAAGAATCAAGGAGACAATATTTTCATAGATATTTTCAGATTTTATTCCTCCAGCCGCACATGGCTGGAGCCTGGCATGGACTACCACAAAAACTGCTCCAGAATCATGTGAACACCCACCCAAATACAGGATTCTCCCGCCTGGTACATTTGAAGTGGCCAATAGGGGACAGGACTGGGGTACCTGTGACCAGGAAAACAGGGGGAGGGAAACCCTGTGCCCCACCATCCGTCCACCTCAAGGCCCCCTCCCCCCACCAGGGGAAGTGGGGAGGGGCACCTCCTCAGTGTACAGCGGAGGACACGTCCTTGGGGGGCGGGGAAAAAAGGCAGTTTTGAAGACACAGATTTTCCATGACCTTTCAACATATTTACCTTAAGATAGCACTTCAAAGCTTACACATGCTGTTTTTCAAAATAACTGATGTATGCAATAGGCACATATAAGGGAAGAAACCTTTACTGCTTGGCCGTGGCCTGAGATCCACCACCTCTAATGAAAACTGGCAATGAAAACATATTCTGAGTAAAATTAACCCTTGCATATCATCCACAGCCCTTCTATTTCCTGCAGTATTCACATTGTTTTTTTTGTCAGCTCAGGTTGACTCATAGATTGCACCTCAATCTCTGGGTATTCTTTACCCATTGTGTCTGCCAGAGAAAAGGCTGTGTGGAATATGGGGATAAAACAGGAATGGGGACTTCCTGGCGAATTTTGAGGGCTCCCTGTAGTAAGTGGAGAGACAGAAAAATGAAACATTCAGCCAAGATGTACTATTTATATAAACCAATGTAAATGTAGTGAGAAAGTTCAGAAATGATCACAGGAGCCTCTTCATGTGCAGACCTGAGAGCAGCAGGTAGTAAAACTGGTAATGGCAACATCACCCAGCAGGAAAGTCACAAGAAAAAACTTACAGCACAAGGCTGAAGAAGGTAAAGAGGATAGGTGTTTGACATTTATTGCATTATCTCAGTCCCAAAGTCACTATTTTTAGTGTACCAGTAAAGTCTCATCTTATCTGTGCACATTTACTATGAAATTGGTTGTACATGCTGATGTTTATGCGTATAACGTAAAGTGTTCAAAAGCTCCACAAAAAAGCTATTTTAATTCTGCTTCTTTTATACTACTCCAAGTAACAAAAATACTATTGCATCGATAGTACTACATGTGATAGCATCTGGGGGAATTAAAAAAAAACCCAACTTCTGGATTTTTTTATGCCACATATGTCCCTAAACAATAAACTACTAAATGCTTTGGTCAAGCTCAAAGCCTGACTGACTTTAAGAGAAAATAATGAGATACATCCCAAAAGTCAAAATTAGATTTTGTACAGGCATCCTCATAATTTGAAGTCTAATACACTTTGGAGAAAATAAAAGTCAGCCATTGAATTTTGTCAAAGGATGAAGGGTTTCTAAACTGCTAATTAGTGCCTGTAACTTGTTGTATTGATTCTTATTACACTAAAGTCTTTTTAGACATAGATTTTATTATTCTTGTTTGTTTCAACTTTCAAACTCATGAAATGAACAGTACAGTGAAACCAATTCTCAGTAAGATGATGGCACTTAAATTCCAGACTTGAGCAGTCAAACTTGCTGCATATACTCACAAGCCTAAAATTTTAATACACAGATTTTCATCTTTAGCCACAACTTGGTTCCATTTATGCCAATGTGAGCTGGACACAGCCTTGAAGTGATTATTTTTATTTTCTTCTCTCTTAAAATGAGATGATGTCCACTTATTTTACATGCTTACTTGGAGAATGGAATAATGAACAAGGAACATTGGAAATGTTGAGTTTTCAATATATTTACCCTATAAGGTATTTTTCATATGCAAGAGGAGCAAGTATAGAGTGCAACAGGAATACATAATAAAACTGTTATTTTCCTCATTTTACTTACCTCTTCTGAAATTCTTCAGGAAAGAACAAAATGGAAAAAGGAAAATGTAGGTAACAGTATATCGAAAGAAAATGGTGTTTAATTACAGTTAACAAAAAATATGGAATCTCTTTATAATTGCCCTATCTACATAAGTTGGAATCCTTAGTATATTTGCACTTTAGGAGAATGATATACAGTATTAATGCTACTTTTCCGTCAATATATTTGACTACTTATCTCTGTCCTCCTTCAGAACCAAGCTACAGCCATTCAAGTACAAACTCAAAAAATAAACACGAAGAGAGAATATGTCTGTGAGAAATTGGCAGCTGAAAGTTCCTATCACAACTTGCCACAAACCAACTTAGGATTTCTAGAATGTGAGAATTCCATTTGGTTACAGAAAAATCACCTGGGAGTAGCAGATACAGGGTATTTTGGTCAGAGAAACCTGTGTTTGATTCTCAGCTGGCAGCCTGTGGCTGATGTAGCTGTATCCCTCTCCACTGTCCTACTGCAGAAAAATTATCATTGCAGCAGAGTCGTGTACCCTTAAAACTAGTTACAGTCTGTGTTTTTTGGTTCAATGGCTATTCAGTTATACATAATACATGAGCAGAGTTCTAAGAGAGAAAAACACAGGCACATGCATAATGAGGAAATACTCAAGAATGCAGAATTGGCTGAAGGACTTCTGTTTGTGCCCACACCCTCTCTGCAGCATGATAGAGAAGAGTGCAGCTACCACAGGCAGACTACAGCCACTCTTGTGCTGCAGTCTCTGAGGCCCTTTTCTAGATCTCCTGGGAACAAAATCTGGGCTCTCAGAGGACTCTCATTGTTCTTAAAGATCTCCAAGGTACCTACCTCTCTTAGGAGAGCTGTGATAGAAGGCCATGACTGCTGGTAAGCTCCAGCAGCAGTCAGGACTGCTGACGACTGTCTGTGTGCACAGTAATCTTGGTGCACTCCTTGGAGCAGCAATTTCACCCACTGTTCCAGTGACCCAGCCCACCACAGACCTTGGCTCAGCTGAGTTCCCAAGGGAGGATGCAGCTCTACAGGTGTAGGACTGCAGGAAGTGCATGGGGATATGCATGGAGAGAATCCAGCAAAGAGCAACTAAGATGATTAAGGGTGTTGGCGAGTCTGATTTATGAGGGAGGCTGTGACATTTGTGACTGATTATTCTGGAGTAGAACAGTCTTCAAGTGGAATTTTATCAATGCAAAGATAGTCAAACACTAGAATAGGTTGCTCAGCCACATTGTGGAGTCTCCAAGGATGGACACAGTCCTGGGCAAGGTGCTTTGTCTTACTCTGCTCTGAGCAGGACACTAGACCAGGCGATCTCCAGGTTTGCCTTCCTCCTCCAGCTACTCCATGATTGCAAGAGACTTATAGAGTTTCCATCACTTCAAAATTTGGTCTGCTCTAGCACCCATGTGGAACTCCTGTCACCATCAGTCAGAGTGATTGTTTGCAGGTTTCTTTTCAGCCAAAAAAGTAGAAAACTATAGAATTTGTTATGAAAAAAAAGGAAAAAAGCTATGTGACAGCCAGCCAAGTGGTGTTTCCATGGAATTACAGTAATTTTTCTTGCATGAGGTGTGGGATAAGGGTTTTGAAAGTGCACAGCCAGCTGAGCTAGTGTTGGGCCTGAGTTTATTTCAGTGAGCATCCATCCTGTCAGTCTGAGGTAGGTCCTGAAGCCAACGACCTGTTAACATTGCCAAGGCATCCTCTGGAAGGCAGGTAGTTTGTTCCAGAAGGAATCCCTATAGGTAACAAGTGTGAATGAAGCACCGATGATGCAAGGAGAAAGAGCTTTGACAGAGATCCAGAGCAAAGTAAATTAATAGTATGGACATACTGTGTCATAGAAAAGAGATTGCTAAAATGGAGGTACAGAGACAGCTAAACCACTTGCAGTTCCCATGGGCCATAAAGGCTTACACACACCAGTGTGATTTTGGACAGCTCAAGCTACCATGGGGAAGATTTGAGGAATGAGGCTCTATCCATCACTTGTAGTTAACCATATTGCTGAAAATCCCAGTGGCTACTCCCTGCAGCCACCTAAATGCATATCAGGAAGAAAATACCCTTGGTGGATGAGATATTTTGCCAGACAAAGAGGTAACACCACAGCACAGCTCACACAGTGAGCTCCAGAACACAGATTTTGTGGCAAGAAGTAAATGGTGTGACCAGTTGGAGGTCCAGAAGCAGAAGAGATCACAGATGAGCTTGTGCCTTTGGGGGAAGATGATTACCTAAGACATCAAGAAAGCAAAGTGTTCAGGACAGTGAAGGCAAGAAGAAACGTGCAAAAACGAAAAAGTGGTTGTTACTACTATTTTAACAGTCATAAATCTAAATTGTACACCATTTTAATGTAGCCTAATGTATCACTTTCTGTAATACGTAGATAACTCCATTACCATATTTTGAAAACTCTATCCACTTTTTTTATGTCAATCAGGTAACACAGATCACAACATAATTTTTTTAGGAGTTAGTCTAGTCTCGGGGTAGTACATTCAGGAACTCATTCACATTGATACAGCATTGTTTGGCCTGTAAATTCCTACACTGTGCTCTTTCATATCTCTTCAGAAGTGTTCCCTCACTCACACGGTCACATTGAAAATGCATCGATTCTTTAGCCCTACTCTCATCTTGAGAGTTCATGGGTTTGCTACAGAAAATATTACTCCTCTGCCCTCATTTCTCCATGTTCTTCATTTTATCTTTCTCTCCTGAAATTAATGATTTTAAGACATTTAATCCATTTAATTATCTTTTCACCTTCACTGTCTATCATTAACCCAGCTCCACAGATTGCCTTGTGTCTTTCTAAATAATCTCCCTTGTTATTATACATTCTTTTTGCTTATTTTTCCAACCTTTGATCTTCCTTTATTTCTCCAGCTCTTTCTTTTACACCCAGAATATTTTTTTTAGTTAAAAACAAAAAGAAGAAAAAAAAAAGAAAAAAAATTTAATCCTGAGCTGCCTATTTCCATTGACATTTTCCTTTTAGCCTATTGTAATGTATTTCATTCTTTACTACTTGAAGGCTGCTTTTTGTCCCCGGTAGTATCCTACTTACCCCAGAACAATGATCAGTTAAATATCACAGTATTTAATGTGAGTGTTGCAGAGAAATAATCTATCAAATATGCTGATCACGTAGGTAGTGAAATGGCAAGTCTTTCATAAGCACTTCCAGTAAAAACCCACACAATCTGGACTTTAAAAAAAATCCATGTTAACAATACACAAGGGATTTATATTAGAAGCTTGGCTTGAGCTCAAGTGGAAATCTAAAATATTTTTTTCCTTTTCATGTTACTTTTGATATAGAATTTAGAACATCAGAGATCTGCATTATAAAAATTACCACTTAACAATAAATTGGCTTTGAGAGTCTGTAAAAGAAATAGTTATAAATGAGCTTTATAAATTTTTAAAATTTTTCAATAGAAATTAAAATAGATTTTCACAGACAGAACTAACACAAGATGGAATATGTGTACTAACATTTGTCATTACTGATGGATATCAGCAAGACCATTTGATAAATGATGGGCTAATTTGAACTAGAGTTCAAACAAAACTGGTAAACCTTGCCCCGTAAAGGAAAAAAAAAAACCTACCTCTTTTACCTGTGCCATGAATGCAGTGAGGTTTGTACGTATGGAGGACAGCTTACTCTTGATTCTGGAGCTTTACCAAAACACTCACTAAAATAGTGAGGTCAGCAGGAGATTATTTCCTACAGTGAAACTTTTGGTGATCATTTACTTTTCCTCTTTTAAGAACAGTGGTGGTGCCTATTCTATTAAACCATCTTTCTTCATATAGAATTTATAATACAGATGTGTGTGATCTGACTTCCCCTGGCAGGTATTAAGGGCAGTTCCTAAAGTTTAGGTGGCAAAATAAAATCTATCCTCATTGGATATATACTGGAAACTCTATGAAGAACTTCAGGTTTAAAACAGGATGTGTCTGCCTCATATACTATTAATGTCACCTCAAAAATCAGTCTTAATTAATGCCAAGCTATATTCCTGAATATTTGTTTATTCCTATGTATGCCAGTTTACCCAGGTCCTTCACAGCAGATTGTGAGTGATTAAGAGGACAGCACTGAGATAACCATACCATGGTCTCAGTGTTTTTTTGTTAACACTTTGTCAAATACATCATCATGCTTATCTTTACCATTTTTTCTTATCTTTTCAACACTGTCCCATTCTTTGCTTTTACTATTTGCATCACACTGAGATTGTTATTCAGTCTTTAACATTTTTGCAATATGGAATTAGATAACCCTCATACTGTTTCAGGTGTGTCCATATTTCCCGTCTGAAATTTCTGTATCATGGTTGCATTTACAATCTAATTAAGTAACATGTCAACACGTTGGACCTTATGCATTATTCATCATTTCTCGAGCTATGATCCATCACAATGGCCTAGTGGGATCTTTCAACCACCTCATTCGATCAGCTTAATCAATTTACTGCTGAAGATTAATGTTGCTGTGCTGGTGAAAAGTAGACAATTGTAAAGTATATAGTTTTCCCGAAATTCTCTGTTAGAAATTCGCATATGGACTCATGTACATATGCATGCATATATGTATACGTATCTGCATATACACAGCAGGAATCAAATAAGACTTTTGAAAATTTAGCAGCACCTATATGTATGTCCTGATTTCACACCAATCTCCTTCTGTTAAACATGCCAGGATTGCTTTCTGCAGTGTTACTGTGACTTTCCACCCTATTCTGGCCTATTTTTACTACCAGTTGTGTGCAATGCTCATGAACCACCATATATAACACACATATTGTTGTACAGTTGGTGCAGGCAAGATGAAGATTCAGTGCTGCTGTAAGAACAGCATATTGACATTCCTATACTGCTAGACTTACTAAAAAAAAAAAGTTAAGTATTTCTGTAACAATCTAATATCAATTATATGCACTTACCAGTTGTAGTATGAGTTCCCTCTATTTAATCTGGTATTATAAAATTCTCTTTAACAGAAAAATTTGAGGTATCTTTCTTGAATTACTTTTTCCTCCTAGTCTTTGGCACTTTAGCTCTTGTCCTCCTTATTATTTTGTACAGAGTTCCATCTTTTGTTTCTTTTGGCTGTGATATGTCTAAAGGTTATAGAATGATGTAACCCGCAGTAAAGATAAGTCTTTTATTGTTGAGAGCTTATTAGGGTCTCTAGAATTCAGATTTGCTCAAGGCTGAGGCTTTACCCTTGCTAAACATTTGTTTTGAATAGAGGCCATCATGATCCGCTCAAAATCAGAATAAAAATAATTAATTAATAAATTTTATTTTAAAGGGATGTCACGATCCGAACCAGCGCG
>VYZQ01014416.1:10637-29785 GCA_013400655.1 Mystacornis crossleyi | reverse complement strand
AAAAGATGATTAAAATCTGTCACAAATCACCAAGTTTCTGTTGCTGAGGCGTTTAGTAAAATTTTGACTGCATCTGTTTGTTTTTCAAAGCTAATTTTCTCAAAATGATAATGAGATTAACATGCTTTTTGAAGTCAGGTCTAGTCACTGAACTTGGTATGATATTTTTATGCAGGTTAAGGAAAGTGTGGCAAAGNAGCGTGTTGTAATGAAAAACTGCATTATAGTTTTGCCATTGTTGATGAAATGCAATAAAAAATAATCAATATTAGCATATTGTTAATTCAGGGGGATTTTTTCATGTCTTTCAGATAAAGTGTGGCCATGAAGATTTTAATTTTGTTTAGATTTAGCAATGTGTCCGTTTTGAGAGGCCAAGTCAGACCAAGAGCTGCTGGTTTCCAGCTTTTTGAGAGTGGATATGTGTGCATGTCCAGGCTTTAAATATTATCACACGTGCCCACTCCCCAGAAAGGGAAAATAATCCTAAATCAATGCATTTTTAAAGTAAATTAAATTTTCTTTTTAGTCCAACAGGCAACCAGCTAAACTGAATTTATTGACCTGCCAGGTGAAGCCAAATGCTGAAGATAAGAAGTCCTTTGATCTAATATCACGTATGTAGCAACTGTAGCACTGTCTTGCATTATGGGGATTTCTGAAAATGTCATTACAAGATGCTTTGAGTAGAACACAAGGCTAGAGCTCAAAGTTCAGGTCTGTATCCAGACACACAGAGTGCCTCAGGAGTGTTCAGAGCCTCTAATCCTGGCAATGGACAAATGATGTAGAACCCTTTCTCTGTGTAGGTGTGACATAAATACTGTTTGTTTGTGACAAGCCATGAAGTGCAGCATATGTGCTGCCCTAAGTTCAAAGAGATGTTTAAAAGCTTATTGGAACATGCTTTAGCTAATATCCACCAGGAGAGGGGAAAGACCTTTGGCTTTATCCTATTTTTCAGTCATTATTCTGCTTTTTGAGTGCTATTTGAAGGAATGAGGAAGACAAGGAGACCCAATTTCTCTTTCTCTCTTATCCTACATTAAAAATACACTTCTGTTTGTCTGAAGTCTTGTCAGCATTAAAGCTCCTGTGGTTTCCCTTCTTCCCATTTTGGTCTTGTACAGCAGGTATTTGTATCCAGTCTGGTTTTAAAAACTCTTTTGAAGTTGATGAGTCAACTTACTGTTTTCAGGCTTTACATACAGAGTATTAATCAACACTTCCAACATTCTATATTGAAAAGGACAGTCTGGGAAACCTTTGACTGTAGGAGATAATAGCCACTTCATGTCTCATCTGTTGGTTAGTAAAAACAATTTTCTTGGCTCAACTGGAGGGAAAAACTGTATAAAAGGAACAAATTAATTTTGCCCTCTTCTCCTAATTATGTTTCAGTTTTGACTTCTGAAAGGGTAAAATTTGATCCATATGTTTATTTTTCTTTACTATTTCAAACCTTAAGACTTCTGAAATACATACAATTGGTGTGAATCAGAATTTACAGTTTCATCTTCCTTTTTTCATTTTTTTGGGAATTGTTATCCATACTTACGAATAAAGGATTAATGATGCCTTTTAAGAGAAATTGCTTTGAAGGCTTCAGCTGCCAAATATGTTTTAGTACCAAATATGTAGACGCATTAACTTTTATCATGTGCCAAATGAAAAGATGTATTTCTTTATTTCAGATAACAGAACATACCACTTTCAAGCAGAAGATGAACAGGAATACGTAGCGTAAGAATGTTTACATTTTTTCAAGTCTATTTTGCCAATAGAGATGTATAAAATCACACATAACAGTGGAAGTAATTTTTTCAGCTAATGCATAAGTAGTGCTTACTGTCTCTTTTTTTCTGCTGTTATGAATCTGTAAATGTGAATTATTTTGTGTCACACTACAGAGCTCTTTTAAAACCTAGTAACCAAAACAAAAATAAAAACAAAAATAAACCAAACCAAACTAACCAAAACCCCATTTAGATTGTGTATCCTGCCAGTACATGGTTTGTGTGGAGTGCTTGGTATGATATTGTAGACCAGATTATTAAGATTCAAATGAAATATTTTTTAATTCCTCTCAAATCTTCCCTGTCAACCCTGTTCTGCAGTTACTTCGTTTCGTCTTGATCCTACCTTTTACTTGAAATTAAAGATAATAAATAGATAAAAGATTTCCATATGACACATAGAAAATATGTACAGGCAGTGCATTTTTTTCTTCTGTAGGCCTTGAAATAAGCAGCAAAGCATGTCTCTGGGATTTGTGTACTTCAGAGTACAGGAACTTACTTCATTAATGCATGTTTCCAACCAGATTATTTCCTATATAAGAGTCTTTCTTCCTGCTGCATCAGAACTATTTCCTGAGAACCATGTACCACTGTTTTTTTTCCCTTTGTCACCAGAGGTGTTGTGCACATTGTCTAATGCTCAACACCTGACAGTTCAAGGGATAAAGTTAATTCTGAAGAGGACAGCAAAGGCTACCTCATTCTTTCCTTAAATATCCACGTTCTAGTGGAAGACTGTGTTGCTCCATGTGTATTTTAAAAGTACAGGGAACTTTTGTAGGGTGTTCACTTGTTTGGTAGTGATGAGTTGCTGTGGCATTGACAGCTCAACCTTGGGACTCATGGGTGAAATAAAGGGGCTGGAGAATTCTTTGTTGTGCAGCTATTTCCTTCTGGTCTTCCACAGTTTCATGCTGGCTCTTACAATGCAAAGCCGACTTGCTAGTCATGATTACTGCATTCATCCTGGAACTTAATTATTCCAGTCATTTTCTTAGTTGAGAAGAAAATACTGTTATTTCTGATGAGTCATAAGTTTTTGGTACTCTGCCATAAATTAATTTTTACTGTATTGGTTTAAAAGGTGAAATGGTTTGTTTGGGTTTTTTTTTTTGTCTTAACACATGAGCAAAGTAGGGGAAGAATAAATTAGCAATATCCTTCAGAGAGGCAGATCAATAAATTTAGTTTAGCAGGCTGCCTGTTGGTCTGTTTTGAAATTCCAGGCTGGTTTTATTTCCCATTAGAAACACTGAAGTTTTGTTTATCACTCTAAAGTCAAGTGGCTGAGAAAATTACTTGCATTGGAATAAAGAATCCTAGAATATCTTTAAGTTGGAAGGGACCCATAAGGATCATTGAGTCCAACTCCCTGCTTCTCCCAGGACTGCCTAAAACTAAATCATGTGGCTGAGAGCATCAGCCAGATGCTCCTTGAACACTGACAGGGTTGATGTCCTGACCATTTCCCCGGGGAGCCTGTTCCGGTGACAGCCCACCCTCTCAGTGAAGAACCTTTTCCTGGTGTCCCGTCTGAACTTCCCCTGATGCAGCTTCATTCCTTTTCCTCATGTCCTGATGCTGATCACCAGAGAGGGGAGTTCAGCACCTCCCCTCCTGCTGCCCGCCTTGAATGAGTGAGAACGTGCTGATGAGAAACTGCAGTGCAGCCAAACATTGTTTTTCTTGTGCAGTCGCTGAGTGAGCTCTAAAAAGCTTTATTATTTAAGGTGTTATGGGAACAGCACCCCTTGGACTTCCAACCTTAGTGATTGAAGGGTGTTCTGCAGGAACTACTTGATGTAACTCCTCAGAGTTGTCATCCTCTTGTTTCAGTTTCCTCCTGACTGGTATAGGTGTGCCTCTCTCTTGATCCTTTCCTCTTCTCTTTTGTCTACACAGTTTTAGTGCTGCCTCTGTTCTGTCCTTTTTACTTTGTGAACCAATGGAAAAATAAATGTGTAAATAGATTTTCAGATCACCTTCCTTACAGACTCACATCTGAATTTAGAAAAAAGCAAGATGCATTTCTTTTTATTCTAGTTTAACTGAGCTTGCATACGTTTTCCTAGTGATCCTTTTACACTGCTTCCATAAATACCTCCTCAAACTACATAATAATAAAAATAATTTTTAAAAGGAGATTTAAAAAAAAAAACATACATACAGATAACTGCAGCCTGCTTTCTGTTACAGGTTTATTATTGCTTCCCCTCAAACATTTCCTTCAGGCCAGTGCCTTTCTTGATTTTTATCCAGACAGCTGTTTGTTGCCCTTTAATTACTGATTGACAGTCCTTAAGTTCTCAGTGGATTATTAGTTTCTCTAGTAGACAAAGTACAGTGTATAGGGGGAAGTGGGGTGTGGGTAGTGTGTTTCTGTATGTACATGTAAATATATATTTATGTGTAGATTGTAAGAAAAGTAACCCGATTCTTTTAACATATGCAATAATAGTTGCTTTCTGTTTTTTTATAATTGTGGATAGGACTAAACATGCTCTGGTGATGAGCTTTGGGTTCTTTTCTACCCTCTTTTTGAAGGTCAAGAGCATATTCTTACCTGCAGGAAATGCCTGGATTATAAACAAAGCTAGATTTAGAAAGTTTTCTATGAAAAAACAGATGTATAACTTAGGTCTAGTTTTTAGCAACAGTCTTCAGATGTTTTTCGCCTTGGAAAGACTGAGTTGGAAGGCATTGATAATATCTGATGTTTCTTCCATACAAAACAAGTTATATCTCAATATTTGAAAAACATTATGCTATTCTTGTTCTGATTATGCGTTTACCTGGAAACAACAGTGTTGCAATAGTGATTGTCAGAAGAGACAGATAAATTTTTTCTGCAAAAGGAAAAAACCCAACTATTAAGATTGGTTCTTATTCTTGGGGGAGGGTTTTTTATTGACTTGGAAATACTGAAGAAAAATAAGAGAAACCTGACTGACAGTCTGGTCCATGCAAGATTAATGAACTCCTTCTACTTCCTGGAGGCACCTGTGTTGCCAGATTTTTGTTTAGCCTTGTTTCTTCAAAACTGTGAATTTCCAGCAAACAAAATGCCTTAAAGCATGATAAAAAATTGCTTATTCAGAAATTGAGATTCAGCAAAACAAGTTTAAGAGACGATTGGTCCACCTGTTCATTGTATTATGTAGAATAGTATCGTAGACTTGTTTAGGTTGGAAAAGACCTTTAGTATCATTGAGTCCAACCATTAATCAAACACTGCTAAGCCCACAGCTAAGCCCAAGTGCCCCATCCACACATCTTTTAAAGCCCTCCAGGGATGGTGGGCAGCTTCTTCAAGTGTTTAAAAACCCATTTAATGAAGAATTTTTTTCCTAATATCCAATCTGAACCTCTGCTGGCACAACTTGAGGCCATTTCCTCTTGTCCTAAAACAAGAAGACAAAGCAATTCTCTAAGACTTGATTAATTTTTAAATTACTTGAAAGAATACTACAAAGTATTACCAGAAGATTTTTGACTATTCATTTGGCCCTAGCAGTATTGTGAAATTAAGCAAATACATAGGGTTTTTTTAAATAAAGGAAGAACAAAAAAAGACTAATACAGATAAGAAAAAGAGAAGAAGAGCAGTTAGAAGGAGTTTGATAAACTATTGACATCTAATTAACACACCATATTTACTGCCCTGAACTGTTTATTTTTGAGTGTGCAGCCTGCCAGGAAGGCCTGGTGACCAGCTGGGCACTTTGTGATAACAGCACCAGTCATGCAGAGCATGTCTGTCCTTGTGCTCGTCAGGGAAGAGCCACTGGGGTGCCTCATGATCTGACTCAGGGGTGACCCAGTGACAGTCTTGGACAGAGGGTTCCTTCTACCTGAGCAAGCACAACCAAAATAATGATTGCTCTGAGAGTTTAGATACTCGTAATAAGGAAATCTGTATCAAACTAACAGCTGGCTCTGTTGTGTTGTGTTTGTTTTCATTGCGTCTAATAATTTTTTAATTGTTACTGCTTAGTTGAGTTTAATTCAAATTCTGCCTTTAACAAACTAATCAAATTGTAAAGCTGAAAGAAACTGTCAACAAATGTCAGAATTAGTGTTTTTTGTCTGAGTTAAATTATTATTTTACTCTGTGTATTTAACCAAACATTGATATAATATTAGAAACAAGACACCACTGCCTCTTATTCTTTTTAGTAACATTGAATTTCATCGCATTGAATTAAAATTGCAGAAGAATGCCCTCTAGTGTGGGTTCTTCTCATGTAATGAGAAGGATTAATGTACCTTTATTGTTTTCAGCATGTAAGCTATGGAGCAAATTTGTGCTCACAACTTTCAATTTCTCTTTTATTTTAAGGTTGATTTTTCAAAATTATTGAATAATTTTAAGCACAAGTTCCTTGATTATTTTCTGCACATAAAAATTTGAAAAACCTATGTGCATGAAATATATAATATAGAGTGCCCATATATTAGTTTAGGCTTTGAGTCTGTGTTCTAAGATTAGACACATAAATTTCCCTCTGAAATCCTTTAAAGCTAATCTTTTCATTGTTATTTCAGTGAGAAATTATGAATTTCAATCTGAAGTTCTCTTTGTTTAGATGACCATAAACATTTCTGCGTATTTCAGAAGACTGATGATTGCAGACAATCTGAATATTTTAAACATGAAATGCACTGAGGACATGGCCTATTTAAAATATTTCTGTGTTAAAATAAAAAAAATTATTTGCAGTAGATCTAAAATCATCTGAAATCACTGTACCTGGGAGGATTCATTTTTAACTTGCTTTTTCTAAATTAGCAACGCTGAATCTGCAATGTGCTTGTCCATAGTGGAACTGCTTTCCCCTCTTTACTTCCACATGTAGCACAGCAGCTACTTAGAATGGGTTTTGTTTGGTTTTAATTAAAACATTGTTGTGCAAACAACAACCTGCAGAGTGATTGGGAGGGGAGGAAATAGTGCCTGAGATATAATTAAAGAGACTTGATTTGTTGCACTCAACTGTTGCTTCTAAAATTTTATGTTGGCTATGGTATCATTACTGTCCTGTCATCCTCCCTTCCTTAGCCCCTTGGTTGCCATGGCAGTTGTCATTAATTTGGGTATTACAGTCTGACTCTGATAAGTGCACAGAGACCTGCATTTGAGAAGGCAACTAGACATCAACACATTCACCAGGGTGCTTGCTCTTTCCTCTGTGAAGAGAAAGATTCACATTGGAGAAAGTCAGGGGTATCATTTTCTCCAGGGTAGACTTCAGGTAGATTTTGGGCACATTTTAAAGCAGTTAAATTTACAGGAGATTAATTTCCCCCTTTCTCTTCCACAACTTCTGCTTATTTGAGAAACCTGAGAACTTGACTTTAAGTTGTTCACCAAAGGGATGTTAGAATTAAGACTGTTTGTCTCTTCTCATTTTTACCTACCTTTTCTCAAATCTTTCCTTTTTGTCTCTTACTTTTCCCCCTCCTCAGTCTCTCCCACAATACAATCCTTCCCTCTAGTCCCACTAATATTTTTTTCCTGGTAAGATTTCTACAGTTTATAGATTAACTTGTATTTGCAAATGCAGATCTTCATTAAAGTCTTTATCTTGTGCTAGATGGATATCAGTATTGACTAACAGCAAAGAAGAAGCGTTAAATATGGCATTCCGTGGAGAGCAGAGCACAGGTGAAAACAGTTTAGAGGATCTGACAAAAGCCATTATTGATGACATACAGAGATTACCGGGAAATGAAGTCTGTTGTGATTGTGGCTCACCAGGTATCTCCATTTGTTCGTGTCATCAGCTTCTTGTTGGGAGCAAAGTAATTTGTTTAAAGAAGTGTTAGTAGAGTGCAAACTAATTTGCTAAGTGATGTTTCTCAGTCTTCAACCTGTTTTTAAAAGAACAAATATGACTTTCCTACATTAGTTCTGTTTAATTCACTAAAATATTTTTGTGTGTTGTCTGTGCTTACTTCCAGCAGTTCAAGCCCCTCTGGAGTTTGAACTGTTCTTGTTGCACTGTGTCTAGATGCTTGTTGCACTTGAATGGAAGTTGCTTGGCATCACTGATCCTGTGCATGCTACTAAGTAGAAGTGAGTAATATTTAGACAATGATTGTGGAAAAATTGACCTGGCCAGGATCTTACTCTGAGGCTTTATGCATGAGACTACTGGAATTGCACTATCAGAAGTATTCAGAGGTGGAATAAGTAGTCTTGTGCAAAGAATGAGACCCAGAGTTGAAATCCTATCAGATAATATCTTCAGAAGTACAGAGTTACAGGTCAGTTATGTGTCACTCAGGGCTTGAGAAGGGGCAGCTGGTCACAGCACACTGAGCTGGTGTGGGAGCTGGCAGCTGCTGCAGCTTTCTCATCTAAAGAGACACTTCAAAAAGGTGATGCTCATTTGGAACTGAGTAGATTGTGTGTATCTTGCAGATGATTGTTGATGCAGAACTGATCCAAATTTGAAATGACTAGAGAAAATTACAACCTGGGATATAATTATGTCAAATCCTGGAATTAGTTCATTCAATTATTTCATTATGTAAAGCTATAGAAACTTCAGATTACAGTTCTCATTCATCTTTTAATTTGTAGTAAAGTTTTAAGCTTCACCTCTGTACTCCAGCTTGCTGCTTTAAAACTCTTAATGCTTATGAGGCTTAATGCTTGAGCAGTTACTATTTAAGGTCAAGGAAGAGATTAATTTGAAGACATGTATGTGCACAAAGTATGTCTGGAGCTGTTTCTTTTCCTTAAAAACTGGTCATGCTTCTTATGTAGCATTCATAGTATAAAATCTATTCTATTACATGCAGATCTCCTCCATGACAGCATTTTAATTTTTTTTTTTTCCAGGACTAGCCAGCATTCCTCAAATTTTCTACAACATGCTGCTGTTTTACATACTGGAAAGTGCTGTGGTTAATCTTTTATGAAGGACTATATAAAGTTTAAGAAGTAAATTCTAAAACTTCAGAGGTTGTTGAATTTAGGAGATCTGTCACTTTTAAAAACAGGAAGTAATTTGTTCAGGAAGCAAATCCTAAATGTATTGAAATATATTCATTCAGTATGAATAATTAAGTCTAAATTCAGTGCGTTTAGGACCATTCCTAAATCTCAAAAACTTCATTCCACTGGTAGCAATTTTTGTGGTTAAATTTTCACTTGAGTTTGGAGAAAAGTATGGAATATTCTTAGTTTATTTCCGTTCTTTGAAACATTAAATAAGGAATCATTTCAGAATGCATTTCTTACCACCATTGAAAACCTTTTCTGGGGCTTTGATTAAATACTTTGTTTTTCAATTCTACAGATCCAACATGGCTATCAACTAATTTGGGCATTTTAACCTGCATCGAGTGTTCTGGAATACACAGAGAAATGGGTGTCCATATTTCTCGAATCCAGTCTTTGGAATTAGACAAATTAGGAACATCTGAACTCTTGGTAAGTTTTGTTAATTTATATTGAGTTTTTTTAGTTAAATGTTGACCTATATGTAGGAAGCACTGAAATGCAAAATTTACTGTTAATCTTTTTCAAGGAATGTGTTTTGGAAGAATTTCTGTCATATTTCTGTAAATATTTTACAGGTGCATGGTTATATATTATTACATATTATTGATGATCTTGTCACTTCTCATTTCATGTCCTGAGGTGTTGCAGAATGAGTATTGACATCCATTGTAATTAGTGCCATCAGAACTTTGGCTCTCAGTAGCTGATCTTGACCCAAAATCAGGGCAGTCTAAAAGCTCGTGCAATTTGAAACATGAAGCTAATTTGACTTGGCAAAGGAGAATGACTGTTGCTAATTCTGAAAGAAAAATGTTGGAGGAATCTTAATTTGATGGAAGAAATCATGTAATGTTGAAGTTATGAAAGGAATCTGATGTGAGACTACCAACCCCCCCCCAAAAAAAAAAAACCAAAAAAAAACAAAACCAAAGGAATAATATAATCAAATCAAAAAGAAACTGTTGCAGTGGTTTTATCTCCCTAGCTGTGTTTGGCCTGAAAGAAGACACTTGTTACAGAAATTTTATATAGAAAAAATGAGAGAAGATGTAAGGCAGATCTGGATTTGGGTATAAGTTCAACATCACCACTTGCTCTCTTCTTGATATATTGAGGTTTTTTGCAAAGTTACTATTAATTTAAATCAAATTTTACTAAGCATGATCTTCAGTGGATCTGAGCTCCTTTTCCAAAGCACCTTCCTCATCACTGTACCAGCACCATTTCAGTGTTTATGCTGCTGGTTCCTCATTTTGTGTTGGAGGCAGATTGTCTTGAAATGCAAATAATTCTGTGACTGTGAAGTTTATTGTACAAGTTCTGACATCATAGAATTTACTTTTTTTCGATTTCTCTATATTTACATGTAATCATTGTGCTTAAACTTTGCAGTCCTGTGTGTTCCTTCTTTTATTAATAGTGTGGAAAATGCACATTAATAGTCCAGTTTTTAGGTTGCTGCTAGACTCCAAAAGTCCTCACCCTCATTTATTCTTTTTCTTATTGCAGCTGGCCAAGAATGTAGGAAATACTAGTTTTAATGATATTATGGAAGGGAATTTACCTAGTCCTTCACCTAAACCCAGTCCATCAAGTGATATGTAAGTTTTGAATCTTTGAACTCTGAAGTTTACTGTGGAATATATCCGTAATGTAAAGTGTCTTAAACAGTAACCAAGCCAGGGGAAGGTTAGGGTGGCAGAAGACTGGAGGTTTTTACTCCCACTGTGGAGGTTCATAAAAGTTCAGTCTCCAGTCATATAGCCACATTTCAGCTACCTCAGCTTCTCTGGGCATAAAACTCTTAGTTGGGGTTTCAATTTGACTCTAGGATTGTTTTGAGTTTTGTAGTAAACCTTCAGATAATAAACACAGTGGACTAAATGGCACTAGTTTTGTTTTTTCTTCTGGGTTGTAGTCCCCAGAGTCAGAGTAATTTTTGTATGTAACAAGAAGACAGGATAAAACTGACAATGTTCCATATTTTGGGCTTGTTTGCAAGAAAGACGAGCAGTGTAACAATAAATAACACACTTTTTGTCAGATAGTTTTCTTCTTCCCTTCTCAGTTTCCAAGTTAGACAAGGTGATTTTAAATTACAATCACTGACCCATTTTTCTAAAAATTTCTAAAGCAAGCTCTATTTTCACACCCCACAGGACTGCACGTAAAGAATTTATCACTGCTAAATATGTAGATCATAAGTTCTCTAGGAAGACTTGTGCATCTGCAGCAGCTAAACTGAGTGAATTACTTGAGGCTGTCAAATCCAGGGATTTACTTGCACTAATTCAAGTCTATGCAGAGGGGGTAGAGCTAATGGAGCCACTGTTGGAGCCTGGACAGGTAAGCTTATCAGGTAAACAATGATTATTTTAAATCATGTGTGTTTGTAAAATGCTCAGGATCTGGGGCTGCCACTTTAGATGATAAGAGAAATAACAGATGGAAATGGTGGGGTTTTTCTTCCTTTCCTCATCATGGCATCCTTGTGGAAGAGGGAAAAAGAATACCTTATCTTTTGTCATCAATTGGTCTAAAGAAGTGTGAAATGCAGTAGTGATAGCATACACTGTTTTGGTGCAACTATAATGTGTTTAAAAGCACCTGTCCTGCAATGTGTCTCCTTTAGGAAAGTCTCAGAGAAGGAGGACTTGACTTGACAACCCAGGGTCATCTGATACCACATACAGGATCTCACCTGCTTTATAAATAGTGGCTGAAGGAACACATTATTGATTGTCTGCAAGTCTCTGTTTACTGTAGATGAGGAGAGAAAAAAATCTGATGACTTCACAGCTTCTGATGAGACATTTACAGAAGTACAATTTCTTTCAAGCAGGAAGATTCTTTTGTTTATGTGTGTGTGTGTATCAAGTTCTGAGTACTTGATCTTCCTACTGAAATCAGTAACAGTTTTTGGAAAAATCAGTCCAGGTTGATCTTAATTATCCATGGACAAACGTTAATCATGAGCAAAGTAACCAGTTTTTATAGATGATCAATGCCGTGTAACCACTTGCTCAGTAATGTTTTCTCCCATCACTTTTAAACCCAACCTGGAGAAATGTCAGAGAATATTTTCAACAAGTTGTGTGAAAATAGCTAAGTTGGCAAAGGACACAGTGCCTGTCTGTATTCAGTGTGAAAGGGATAAGTTCAGTATAGTCTCAGCACTTAAGCTATCACAGAGTGCTTATCATGGAAACACATTACAGATTCTCTGACTGCAAGGTCAGCTTTCTGTATTTGTCATCCACAGCAGGTACCACAGAATTAGCTCCTCAGTCTTCCCAGCTATTACAGGTAGTGATACCTAGAAAGGTATGAGCACTGATTGAAGTGTAGCTTGCAGCTAGGACATTTATAGCAGCATTCTCCTCTGTAAATTATCTGATGTTTAATTTTATAATATCTCTTTAATTAGGACTTTAATTCTAAATAAAAAAATTCTAATAAATACTGTAATATACTTTTTAAAATGTCCTTTATGATCAATAGGAGTTAATGAAATCTAAATTTAGATTAACTTCTCATGCAACTTTTAAATGGAATTACACAGCATTTCTGTTTCTATTTCAATGCATTAATGCATATGATATGTATAGAAAATAAAGTATGATTCAATTCAAGTTCAACAAGAGAAAACCCTATATATGGAGGAAACACCCCATGCAGCAAATACACGCTGGGAACCACCCAGCTCTGCCTAAAGAGACCCGGGGGTCCTGTGGACACCAAGGTGAACGTGAGCCAGCACTGTGCCCTCGTGGCAGAGGTGGCCAGTGGTGTTCCGGGCAGCACGGAAGCACTGCCAGCACGTGGAGGGCAGTGATCCTCCCCTGCACTCAGCACGGTGAGGCCACAGCTGCAGTGCTGTGCCCAGCTCTGGGCTCCCCAGCACAAGAGAGACGTGGACATACTGGAGGGAGAACAGTGAAGGGCCACAAACGTGTCTGAGAGTCTGGAGCACCTGGAAAGGCTGAGAGATCTGGGACTGTTCAGCTGGGAGAAGGCTCAGGGGCATCTCATCATTATATGGAAATATCTGCAGGGAGGGTGGAAAGAAGACGGAGCCCAGTGGTGCCCAGTGATGGGACCAGAGGCAATGGCACAGACTGGAGCACAGGAGGTGCCCTCTGAACATCAAAAAAACATTTTGTTTTGTGAGAATGACCAAACACTGGCGCAGGTAGTCCAGGGATATGGAGTCTCTGTCCTTGGAGATATTCTAAAACTGTCTGGATGTGGTCCTGGGCAACTGGTCCTTGATGTCCCTGCTTGGGCAGGGAAGTTGGACTAGATAACCTTCACAGGTCCTGTCCAACTTCAACTGTTCTACAGGTCTGTAAGAGATTTAATATATGTGGGACTGTGATTTTTGTGATGCTGTTTTTGTAGGAAATAATGTTGTGACTTTGCTTGGTGCTCACCAGGCTGTCATAAAGCAACAAGTACTGCAAACTTACTCAGTATTTCTTGACAGGATCCCTTTCAGTTACTGGTAGCTAAAATGGTTAAAGGCTCCTCAGGATTGTTCCATACAACTGGGAAACGTGAAAACTTGGTTTGGGAAAGCTGAGAGCTCAAAGTGTGGTGTCACTTCCTTTGAAGCACATGGTGTCTTTTAGAGATAAAAAAAGGCAATAATCATTTTCATCATAATTCCCTAATATTTTACTTTTGAAAGACTTGTAAAGAGTGAATGACGTGTGTCATAGGTCTGATATACAAGCTTTGCAGAAAGAAGACAAATCTAACTTCTATTTACATGTGTTTAGGAGCCAGGTGAAACAGCACTTCATTTAGCAGTCCGGACTGCTGACCAAACCTCTCTCCATCTGGTTGACTTCCTTGTACAAAACTGGTATGGATTGCTAACTTTTCATTAAATTGTACATGAAAAATGTGGATGTTCAGAGCTATCCTGGCAGAGCCTTGCTGTGTTTGCTCATCACTTAGAATCTTTTTCCTTAGATGTGTTTCTAAAAAGAATAGTTTAGTACCTTTGAGACGACCTTTGTGCTCCTGGTGAGTAGAGAGAGGGAAAAATGTGTAGATTAAAAACATTGAAAGAAGTTACATAAAAGTAAGAAGAAAGGAAAAACTCTGTAGTGCACAAGTCAGCATTGATTTAGAGCACATAACAATATAAAGCAATGCAAACGAATAGTTCAGGTACAGGAGGGATGGCAGGTGAATATGCCAAATACAGGATACATGCAAAGGAATTGTAAGAGTAGAATACAAGGATCTTTCTCAGAAAATTATGAACAAATGCTAGATTGACTTTGAAAAAGGTGTTCCAATAGCTAATAAACTGTATTAAAGCTATTGAAGAGCATAAACATCTTAATTAGTAATTTTCAGCATCTAGTTTATTGGCTGAGTTGTTCTTTGTTGTCAAGGGATGTGTTCATAGAAGTAAAAAGCCTTAATGAAAAGTGTGAGTGCGGATTATAGGAGAATGTTACTAAAGTTAAAAATAAAAAATAACCTACTCATATATTCAAGATGTTTGAGATCATAATTTGAAAAAATGTTTTAGAAGCCCAAATTATTATTAAAGGATTTTTTATTTTGGATGATTATTTAGAATTATTTTGTTTAGTTATGAAGCTTCATAGTTTCTTCAGATAGCTGTAATGTCTGCTGTGTGGTTTTTTTGTGTCAGTCTCAAGTTTAGGAGTATCTTTACAACCCTGTAGGCTCTTACTGTCCAATGTGGGTAACGCTGGGAAAAGTGTTCATCTCCTGAGCTTTGCTTTTCTGGTTTATGAAAATACTTTGTTGATCCCAAAATGTCAGGAACAGTTTTT
The DNA here is from genome assembly GCA_013400655.1 of Mystacornis crossleyi. Lineage (NCBI taxonomy): Eukaryota > Metazoa > Chordata > Aves > Passeriformes > Timaliidae > Mystacornis > Mystacornis crossleyi. The sequence goes on along the minus strand of VYZQ01014416.1, from coordinate 15,155 downwards.
GAGAAACCTGGGTTCAGAACTGGAAAAGTGAAGGAAGTACAGTTTTTAAGAAACCCCTTTGCACAGCTGGGCTTTCTCTAACTCAGTGTGTTGTCCTTACTTTCCTTGTTACATTTCTTTTGTTCATTCTCACAGCCACCGTTTTGATAGTTCCTTGACTGCATGGGACTTATTAACCTATTTTAACTGTATCAGAATTATTTTCCAGATATTTCTATTGGGCTGATTTAGCATGTTTGCAAAAAGAATTCCAGTAAAGTGGCAGGTGGAAAACAACTGGCATGACCTTAGAGAGGTCTAGGTTTGAGTCTCTGGCTTTCACTTCTTTAGTGTTCTGAATGAACATCTGTAGATTCTCAGTCCTTTTTAATCACAACTCAGGTATTTCCAGTGTCCTTGGAACAATTCGTAATAGTCTTTGGAAGTAATGTTTAATTTAAAAATATTTTTTTCTCCTACTTCATATTTGTCCAGTAAAGTTATTATGCATTTATTATTTATAGGTCTGCTAGATCTGAAATGAACAGCACAGCTACTACACTTTTCTTGATTGTTTGTTCTCTTTTTTAGTGGAAACCTGGACAAACAAACAGCATTGGGTAATACAGTTCTACACTACTGCAGTATATATAATAAGCCTGAGTGTTTGAAATTGCTTTTGAGGGGGAAGCCAACTATTGATGTAGGTAAGTTCAATATTTAAAATCAGGAAATATAGATTTCCTAAAATTTCTTTCCATTATTTTAGCCACTTTTGTTGATTTCTCTGTGGCAAGTAACTTGTAAAATAAAACTGGGTTGGAAAGATGAAGAACTTGTCAACAAGAAGCCTAAAGGAAACATTCAGTTAAGAGAGTTGAAACTGCCTGGAATTCAGGTTTATTGTGTAATCTAGAACTTGTATGTTATAATGCTTGGAATATTTAATTCCAGTCTTAGATACATGGGCTTTATGTACACAGCACTTAATTCTTCTGCTGATATCAATGGCAGCTGGTGCTGGGGTTTCACCCAGCACGTCCCAGTCAACACTGCCACTGATAAGGGAAGGGAGACCATCTAGAAAACAAGAGATTACCCTAACTGTGAGCAAACAGAGATTCTGTTTTCGGTTAAACGTCTGGTAAGCCATTATGAAAAATGAACTGATACAGGTACAGCAAGTGTTACACCTATCTCACACATGCAGGTGGCAAAGAGAAGCAGAAAGGCAGCTGAGAAAGCTGATCACATTTTCCATGAGTTAGGAAGGTATCCCATGAATCCAGCTTGTTAGGCCCAGGAGTTAACTGTGATCAGCATGTCTATAAAACATTTACATTCAGTCATGTAAGGGTATAGAAGTTTTTTTTTAACAGCTGATGCAAACTGCACGGTATGAAATTTTATTTCTCCCTTTTTCTTCATCACCATCACTTTCCTCCACTGCCTGGTAAAGAACTGTTGTATAAACTGAAGTTCATAGTTTAGTGACAGAAGTTACTAGTTTCCTTTGCCTTTTTATAGACCCTTAGAATATGTTCCAATATTATCATAAGTCAGAGAATTTAGTGTGACCTTTTTTAGCAGTTATAATGGGAAAGCTATCTGAAAAAGTTAAGCAAGTTTATTGGTCCTTCCATTGAACTCTCTTGTAGGTAGATGCCAGAGAAGTGTTCACACCTTTTTGGTGTCTTGTTTTTTGAGGTTATTTTGTGGGAGAGAGGGTGTTGTGTTCTTTTTGTTGTTTTGTTGAGTAATCTCATATAGGAGCTGTATAAAGTCTTTAGACCTTGAAACATCAGGTGTATACCTAAAAGTTGAAAGTTTGGAATTTATGTGGTCCTTAAGATATCGGATGTTAACTTCACTTAAGAAGTACTATGTTTTCATTCCTTTTCATATTGAACCATCTCAGATAGATCTTTCCAGAGGGAAATCCTTCTTCTAGGGATCTGAATTCTTTCAAAGTCATAGGCCTTTCTAGAGGACTGCTTTGTATTTTCTAGGATTCCTGACTGGCATTCTCTATGTAATTTTTCACACAGACATTTATGCTTAGAGATCTCAGTTTGATCATTTCCAGTTCCTGATCACAGAAGTGCTTTACAATCTGGATGTGCTGCAGAGCATTCTCTGCTCCAGCTCCATGGCATTTACTTATGTACTGTGAGAGTACATTTTACCTAGGATTGATCCACATCGAGTGTGTCGTTTATTGAGACTTGCCACTGAGCAGCTAGAAAGGATTCCATTATATGCTGTGCCAAAGGACTTTACAGAGGGCTCAGATACTGCCTTCTTTCTGATCAGGTGTTAATTTAAATTGTAAACCATTTTAGAACTTTGATAAAAACAAAGCTAGAAAGTTTTAAATTTATTCTTGTTAAAATGTCTTCAAATTAAGGCTTCAAGCCTCTACATATTAATCAAAGTAAAATCGGCTTGGATCAACATTTACCCTTTTCTTAAGTCTTAGATTAGTTTTCTTTTTTGCGCTATTTTACCCTGCCTGCTTGTTTCTCCTGCTTATTCATGTAAGAGTTTTACTGGCAAAGGCTTAGAGTGGAGATTGAAATGACTAAATTTCTTTATATTCTTTGCTGGGATGGTTAGGAGGGATATGGGAACTGTCCCAGCAGATGCTGTTCAGAAAGAACCTGATGATACAGGAAATGCATGAGCACTTAGAGTGGAACCATAAAGAGAGGCAGCTGCTATAGAGTGAATAGATCACTTTTTTTGATCACTTTTAGATGTTACTGTGCTACAAGTAGTGAAATTTAATAAATTGTTTCTTAAGACATCTCAAAAAATTGCTTTTTGTTGTATTGTTAATTTTGTAGTAAACCAAGCTGGAGAGACGGCTCTGGACACTGCAAAAAGAGTGAAAGCTGTCCAGTGTGAGGAACTGGTAAGAACTGAGCCTGGGGGCAAAGGCAGGGGGGAATGTTTACTTCTTTAAAATGTGATCTACTTAGTGTATTACTACCATTGTGTCTCACACGTGGTATTGCTGCCAGCTGGCTGTGTGCTGATCTGAAGGCCCTACCACAGGTGATTATTTTCGTACTTGAAACACAACAGTAATAGTCTTTGTAACAGTTAAGATGATCTTTCTTCTAGTGGCAGTACTAGTTATTTTAACCAGTGTATTTGAGGACCTTAAGTACTGGAGGATCAGATGTCTCAATAAATACAGCGTTCAAGGAGTTTTGGGCTTCATCACCTCAAAAATTCTTCTTAGAAGCTTTTATATCAGGAGTACTAGAGCAACACCTGTACTATTAAAACTGTCAGGACCATGTAGGTCTGGATCTTTGTTTGTCTATCCTGCTTTGGCTTTTTTCAGATTATTTAATGGGACAGATAGTTCAGAGATGGCGAGAGTCTTTTTATAAGGAGAATTTAAACAACTTAAAATTACCCTCCTCAAAGTAGAAAGAAGCTAAAATGTAGTGTCTGGAAGTTGGTGTATCAAAAGATGTAGAACACTGGCTTCTGTGGGACTTTGTCCCTGTACTGAACATGATCAAAGCAAAAACCTCCTGGCATTTTGAGAATGTATGAGGGATGTTAACAGACACCACTCAAAAAGATTATTGGTGTTTGAGAAATAAAGGTGTTAAGGATTTTCCCAGGTACTTCTCTGAAGCATTTAGCCAGGAATAAGGATTCTACATCAGACCAACAAGCTTGCTGGTTCTTGGCCCTCTAAGGTGCCACCAGCATGCATTTAGTAGGCAAGTGAATTTAATTTCTATCAAGGTATTAAAACATCTTGAGTACTGTGGCAGTTTCACATTCAAGACAAAACCAGGAGAATTTGCAAAACAGTTGTCACTTGCCATTTAATTCTACTTCTTCTTTTTCCTCATTTTGATGATCTGAGGATATCTACTTTTGTTCTGCAGCTGGTAATTTTAATACCTTTCCTGTGACAATTGAAAGTTCTTGTCATGAATTAATTATTGAATAATCAAAAGAGCTTGTCCGTCAAAAATCAAAGAAATTTTCCATGTTTCTGGGGATGCAAGTCAGCATTTTGCTATGGTTGATAAGGTGGGACTGACTTCTCAGTTACTGCCATGTCTACTGTGTAAGTAGGTGCTGTTTCCAGTGGTTTGAGTCTGCAGCACACATTTGGGATGGATTGTTTTTTCCTTTGTAACATCTCTTTATGAAGTGACATCTGCCATTCATGTGGACCAACTGGCTGTGTTACAGAACAAACAGTGAAGTGGATGTTATCGTTGTGCTTATCTAGCAGTTAATCGTTTAGTTATAGTAATCCAAATTCCGTGAATACCTCACTGATTATTTCACTTAACTCTCATAGAGCATTTACGCCTTTTCTCTTTTTTATTTTTATTTTTGAAGAGGAAAATAATTTCTGCAGTTTTTTCCAAAAGCAGCCATGTATTAAGGTTGAGAATGAAGAAGAAACATGAATGAGCACATTGTTTGCCATGGGCAATAAAAAATAACTAGGTGTTTGCATTATGATAGATGTACTAAACTCATTTCTGTTGCATAACT
>VYZQ01014416.1:0-10558 GCA_013400655.1 Mystacornis crossleyi | reverse complement strand
GGGATATTCCATACCATATGGCATCAGGCTCAGCATGCAAAGTGAAGAAGGTGGTCAGGTGCTGTTTCCAGTGGTTTGAGTCTGCAGCACACATTTGGGATGGATTGTTTTTTCCTTTGTAACATCTCTTTATGAAGTGACATCTGCCATTCATGTGGACCAACTGGCTGTGTTACAGAACAAACAGTGAAGTGGATGTTATCGTTGTGCTTATCTAGCAGTTAATCGTTTAGTTATAGTAATCCAAATTCCGTGAATACCTCACTGATTATTTCACTTAACTCTCATAGAGCATTTACGCCTTTTCTCTTTTTTATTTTTATTTTTGAAGAGGAAAATAATTTCTGCAGTTTTTTCCAAAAGCAGCCATGTATTAAGGTTGAGAATGAAGAAGAAACATGAATGAGCACATTGTTTGCCATGGGCAATAAAAAATAACTAGGTGTTTGCATTATGATAGATGTACTAAACTCATTTCTGTTGCATAACTGGAGTCTTAACTGTGTAATTAAATTCAGTTTCAGCTCAAGTGGGTTCATGAATACTTACATAACAGATTGGAAATACTTTCTTTATTCCAAATTTTATTTCAGGAAGATGATTAAAGGCACTCCTGAATCAACTAGTATCAAGTAGACTACATTTCAAAGGATATGAAGGAATAAATAATGATGGAAAATCTAGGCATTGCAAAGGAGAATTTATCTCCTCAGAAAAACCATGAACTGCTCCATTAGTTTTTTTGCTGATCATTGAGGTAGTAGTTTTTTTAAGGAATGTGAAATACATTATTTGGGCTGGAAAATTCAAGGAATTTTGTGCTTAAGACATATTGGCCTCATCCAGTGAGAGAGAGAGGCAAAATATTTAAATAAACAGTAAATATCTTGTCATTTGACTCAAGTACAAGGATTGTGATTTTGGAGGGGCAGCAGTTGTATGTACCAACATTTATAAATAGGTTTTGCTTTTCCTTTTTAGAAGGGAGGGCTGCAGATAAATTCTGCTTTTGTGCATGTACCTTCTCTTCGCGTCATCTTTTCAAATGCTTGGCAAACATGGCAACTTCTGCCCATTTTGAGAAAATCTTTCCTTTTTGCCTTTTAGCTGTTTTTCTGTACCTCAAACAAATGAAGGACATTTGTGTGATCCCCCTGAAATTGCTTTGTTCTTTTGTTAATCTGGAAAAGTTTTAAACTTCCAAATATTTCAGTTTATTTCTTGTCACTACAAAACTTAGTTAACACCAAAAGAACAGCAAGTATTTTAACAAGAATTTTTATTTCTTTCAGCTTTCTCAAGCCAAGGCCGGAAAGCTTAACCCACACGTCCATGTGGAGTATGAATGGAATCTTCGGCAGGATGAAATTGATGAAAGCGACGATGACTTGGATGATAAGGTGAGTGTGAATTACTGATACAGCTTTGCACAAAAACTGTCAGCATCTCTGCCCCCTGGAAATAAATGGTAATTAGAGACCCACTGTTCTCTTACAGATATTTTGGGGAAAAAAACCCCTAATTTTGAGGCCTGTGTTAAAAGACTGCCTAAGTGCTTTTTGAATATACTTTGTCAACCTAGTTATTATGGGCTGTTTCAGAAGTTTGACTTTGACAAGATACACAGTATAATCTAAATCAGAAAATCTGGACTGCTTTGTCCTTTTATCCTCTTCGGAATTCTAGGCTGTTAAATTTTAGCTGGAGGAAATCCAAAGCTTACATACTTAATTTTTTCTATAAAGTAATTAAAAACATAGTTGTTGAATAAATAACTCCATTTTTCATAAACTGTGCTGTGCTATTTATTCCTGTTTTTTTAAAAAAAGAAGTAATGGAAAGGCAAAACTTGAGGGTATAGAATAATTGCCATCCTAGAGCATGTGAAAAATTAGCCTCANACTTTGTCAACCTAGTTATTATGGGCTGTTTCAGAAGTTTGACTTTGACAAGATACACAGTATAATCTAAATCAGAAAATCTGGACTGCTTTGTCCTTTTATCCTCTTCGGAATTCTAGGCTGTTAAATTTTAGCTGGAGGAAATCCAAAGCTTACATACTTAATTTTTTCTATAAAGTAATTAAAAACATAGTTGTTGAATAAATAACTCTATTTTTCATAAACTGTGCTGTGCTATTTATTCCTGTTTTTTAAAAAAAAAAAAGTTATGGAAAGGCAAAACTTGAGGGTATAGAATAATTGCCATCCTAGAGCCTGTGAAAAATTAGCCTCAGTGTCCTACTTTAGCAAGTCAGTTAATTACTGTGTGCTCTATTTCTGCAATAAATGCAAATACACCTCTCCTATTTTATATGAGTGCCGCAGAAGGAAATGTGGACAACTTCTCATTTTCTGTGACACTTGGGACTGAAAAATTCAGAAACTGAAGTAATTTGCATGTCCTCAAGGACAGTAGAGAACAAAATAATCATCTGCGTGAGGAGCCTCAGGAGGATGAGGGATGCTGTGCTGGAGATAATAACCTGAACCAGAGCTGCAGGGAAACAGATCGTGCTCCATGTGCACCCATTAACGTACAGCAGGCAAAAACTGATGTGTTAAATTTCTTCAAAGAGCAATTAGATGCGTTTAAAAAGAGCTGTATCATGGATTATATTGCTAGTTCGGGGACCAGATAAATCTGATCTGTCAGAAGTGTTTGTTCATTTTTACTAGGCGTCAGTGGTGTAATATACTTGATACTTGAGGATAATTGTCTAGTCTGAGTAACCTGCTATATGCATGGAAAATTACTCATATTCTAAAACTTGCTAGGCTTTTATTGGTATTTTATTTAGTATGTTGCTAGTGTGTATCTCCTTAGATATAAATCTAATTTTGTGTTCATGATGATCTGTTGATGCTACAATCTTAATTTTTATTTAGAAGAGAGGACCTATCAGGTTGAATTGCTGAAAAAGGGAGGAATGGGGGCTTATTTGTCCAACAAAGTGAAAAACTAGGCTCATGTTCACTTAGTTATATTCTGGTAGGTTATTTTCCGAACATACTAGCTATAATTAGTGTTTAGAGAGCTGTATCATATCTTTGTTTTTCTATTCACAGCCTAGTCCTATAAAAAAGGAAAGATCTCCAAGACCCCAAAGCTTTTGTCACTCTTCAAGCATTTCTCCCCAAGACAAACTGACTCATCCTTCATTTAGCACTCCCAGAGACAAGCAAAGACTCTCCTATGGAGCTTTTACCAACCAGATCTTTGCTTCTGTAAGCACAGACTCACCCACCTCTCCAACATCTGATGCTCCTCCTCTTCCTCCCAGAAATGCTGGCAAAGGTAAGTCTGTCTCCAAGCTACACTTGCAAGCAGTGATTTTCCTGCTGTTGCCCCTCTTTAACCAGGGACATTGCAATGTTTCAAGATGCAGCGTGCTCTTCTTATTGATGCAATAGTGTGGTACAATGCACGTTCCGAACCTGAAAAACCTGGGGGGCATTTTGTAACAGACTCATTCGTAACACTGAACGGGAACGGGTGAGGAATAAACTAATACTCCGCTAAATGAAAGTCAGCTCATTTTATGAGACAGCTGCAGTGGATCATGATGGTTTGACCTAGATAACCCTAATCTTCAAGTTTAGAGGATATATTTCTGGAACAAAACTTTTTACGGTATTATAATATGTGCAGATCTACTTTTTAGGACAAAGAAACCCTTCATTCCTTCTCACATACTTAATTTAGAAATTGATAAATCGTGTTTTTACAGTAGATTTGTTAGAGAAATCTTTAGTTGTGGTGGGGGTTACACTATAGTTTAACACTTCAGCAGTTATGCTGATGCTCCCTTTTGTTAGCACTACTATAACTTTGTTTCTCAACTGGTAATTGACTTTGTTTAGGAAAAATGCAGAGATGCTCTCACCAACATATGAAAGAGCAAAAGGGACAGGACATCAGGTGTTTGCTTTTATGTGGTTCAGATGCTGTGCTTAAGCACTACAGCTCCATCAGCCTTTGTCATGTACTGGCAACTTTCAAACGGATTCCTTGGCTCTCTCTTTTAATCAGGTTTGTTTCCCTTTACGAGGCAAAGGGATTTTGGCAGGGTTTGCATTTTTCACATGGAATTTTTTAATCCGTGTTTCACTGGGGACTCAGTTGTATTCCTTGTATTTTACTGTGTCGACCTGCTCGTTGGTATAACAAGATTCTACTTTTTCCTTCCACTCTCCCATTCCTTTTACATGCTCTGTCTCACAGTCTGCTGTGGGTTGTTCATTGCAAACACAAGGTACTGGCTTAGATGTTCTTTCATGACCTAGGGTAACTTCTTTTTTTGTCATAAAGTTGCAAGACCTGGAAATTAATCATGCATCCCGTTTCCTGAAGAAGGTTAATGAGGTTGTGTCTGGTGTCTATCTGTTCATACTGCTTAGTATATTGTCAGCTTTCAATAGATTTTAATGAACTTTATTTCTTTATCACTATATAATGGAGCTCTCACACAGACTTACCTAGAAAATTGTCTTTTTCTCCAGGAAGGGGAATATTTATGTTCATCTTTCATTCTAAGTATTTTTTTTGGTTTCTGAAATGTTAGGCATTTTCCGAGGTGTTCCTGGACTTTCCTTGTTTTTCCTAGACCAGGGAATCAGCACAACACCAAAGCTACTCGGAAAGAATTGAGGCATTGAGTTTTTATGTGTTTTCGTGTCAGAGATTATACAAAGAAATCTTTATTTATATTACAATGAAATAATATGGTATAATCACAAAATTGCATTCTAATGTAAGATTAACTGCTTCATCAGAGTGGAAAATGCCAGATTCACAGAATAAGTCAGAGAGAGGTTGAATGGAACTGCTGTTACATTAAAGTCACTACGCTTCTCTGCTTCGAATGTGCTGAAATTCTACAGTCTGTGAATGATGATGGAGTTTTGGTTGATATCCATTGAACAATATTGTGGAATCAGAAATTTCCATGGTATACATGCCTGTGTTACAGGAATAATTCACGACTTAAAAGTTGGGGGAAAAAGTGACAAATACATAGGACAGTTCATCAGTGTGGAAAGATTGCTGTAGATGCATCATTTCAGATGCACTTACGGTTCATTTTAAACTGTGCTGCTCCTTGTTATCTCTCCCCTTCCAGCTCTCAGATTGTTTGAAAGAAAATGAAGTAGAGACTCCCCACTTCCACAAGACACTGTTGACCCATCTGAATTTTAAACAATCAAGAGTTAATTTTTTTGTGTAGGAAAACATAAACCCGTAGACTTTATCGCCTCTTTTGGCATGAGTAGTAATAGAATATATCCCTTACATTGATGTTTAACACACAGGCTTACTTATCAGATGGTGTGTTTTTATTTAAAACGTTCATTTTAATATCTTATTTGTGTTAAAGATTATATGAAAATGTAGTGTTACTTTTTTCACTAAGCTCCCTAAACAGCAAGAATAACACAAGCATTGAATCTGTATTTAAATTTAGGATTTCCTTCTGTCCCCAAACATAATCTGATCTTTGTCCAGGCACTGCTGTGAGGCCCTGGCAGATACCGAGGGTCCCTGCTAGGACATGGAGTCTGCAGGGAATGGATGGCAGGTGGACCTGCATTTTAGAAGGAGGCAGAGGACTTTTAAGTTTCATGGGTTTTCATGTCCTTTGGGACATGCAGATGAAACTGTCTTTCCAAAACATGTTTTATTTTTAACAAAACCCCCTCCCTGTAGCTGGTTTCATTGCCCAGTGAAGCTCCTGAGTCGCAAAGTTCAAGGGCCCCTTCCTGAGGGGCCACGGGAAGCCATGCACTGAACTTGTGCTGGGGAGAGGAGGTAAGGTTAAATCAGTTTAAGGCACATCACTCTTGCTCATGGTTTTCAGTGGACGTGCTGGCAAAAAATAATTTTATAGGTACGGTAGTTGGAGGAGGTGATGTGAGGATGTTTAAGTTTCTCCATACATCATTATAACTCATGTCTAGATTTTCCAGTTTGATAACTTTTAAAAATATTTCTAAAAATGCTGGAACCTTCATGTGTTTTACTCCACACTGTCTCATTTGTGGATGCATCCTACTTGGTGCTGTCTCTGCTGCAGATTTAGTTAATCCTAACATAATGAGAAGTATAGAATGAGTGCAATGGCTGCCTGAGCCAACCACTCTGTGCCTTTTTCAATAGTTTATCTAGGCTTATTCAGGTTCAACTTACTGGTGTTGTCAGTCAAATCTTTAGCCTGTAACATTCTGAAAATCATCTTTTCTTTGCTCCTTCCAGCATTATGGCTCCAGACATCTAGCAGGTCTTCTGCCTATTGTTTTACAAAAACCTTTCAAAAGGAAGAATCAATATTTAAGTAGTTGGATGACCTGCCACAGTAGCTAAATAAAATTCTGCACAACCTTCATTGCAAATCCAGTGAGGGTAACGTTGCTAACTAGCTTTGGAGGAGTGTTAGGCAATCTAAGGCAGGTTTCCTTCACTTTGGCTGAAAGCTAATTGATTTTTAGTGGTTCTGCTTGTTTATCTCAGATAAACATGAAGGTCAGGGATAAATTCTGTATCACGAAGTTAAGTTTGGGTCTTCAATACCTACAAGTTTTCATATTTTACACTGTCTCAGCTCTAACATGAGCTACATAAACCCAAAGGCACTTCCTTTGTGGTTCCAGTCTGCTGCTGCAGACACAGTCACATCATTTGCTTCTTCACTAGATCAGACTCAATTTCTAACCAAATTAGTTTGTTTGAATTTACTAGTAACTTCTAGAAGTTGTTGGACTGCATTGCACACGGGATTAGGAATCTTCTTGAGTTCACTAAATTAGTTTGTGCATGTACCAACACTGCCCTTCGGCTTTGGTGGTTTTTCTGTGGCTGGAGGCCATGTCAAGGCACTGCCTGGATGGGAGTCCTGCAGGTCCCCATGTCTGGGTGGTTACACTAAACAAATCAAGTGTATTTTACCTTATCTGATTGAAGAGTATTTTCATTCTTTTGGCGTTCAAGTTCTCCTTTCATCACACTACCTCTTCTCTGTACCTTTGCTGTTTAAATCAGCTTTCTGAAATACAACAGGCTGGAAGTGTTGGGACTGCAGTAAAATTTGCTGTTTCTACTGGAAATACCACATCAAAGAGTCCTTTGGTCCTACTCATTTTTTTCCTGATAGTATCATACTATGGCATAGCAGGCATTACACAGTCTCTGCTACCATTTGCAGCCAAAGTCGCTAATTTATAGCACAAATGTATTTATTCTCATTTCAATTACCTCAGCTTTTGAGGTCATCCTGTTTCTTCTGAATGCTTTCAGGATTCTATACTTCTCTTGTATATACTTGGGGACTTTTTTTTTAATATTCTTATAAATGTCTTGCATATTTTGATTAAATGATGTTATTTATCCCACTAAGACTTTGTATTTTTTACTGCCATAATAGGAAGGGAAGACTGGCTGATGATTGTTGATTTTTGGGCTCTTCTATTTCTGAATCAATCTAAGAAACAGCATTCTTTAACATAACTTTTAAAACTTAACCTTTTTTTTTAGCATTAATTATATAATGTACTTCAAATGCTAATGTTGAATCAATGTATATTCTTAGCTTTCTTATTCAGAATGATCATGATCATTTTGCCTTTAATTATGCTCTTATTTTCAGTGCTGAAAGTATATGATCTAAAGTAAGACAAACAGAAAAGGCTTTTAGTAGTATCTATGTAAAAAGTCACTCATGAGAAATTTAAAAATAAGGATAGCAACACTTGTTAATTTTTAATATAAGTTACTTTCCTTTGCCATGTCCATTCTACCATTAGCTGGAATTCTGTTTTTTCCCCCTATGTCTCATTAAGTGGTAAAAAAAAAAATCACACCTGTGAGGTTTTTACACTCTAAACCCAGCGTTTCTTGATTGGGTGGCAACAGCTTTGCATGGTTTCACAAGTACACAAATGAATTGTTACTACACTAACTGCACAAATCCTGAAAGGCAATGCACTACTAATTGCACACCTTATCCAGTTATTTACCTTAGTACAATAATTTTGAGATTTTTTTGATCTATTTACACATGAAAGCCTGATCTTGGTAATACGAAAAAGTGATAAAAGATGACAACAGTTAGTACTGTAAGCATTTGTTTCCCAGTAACTGAGGAAAAGAAGGCCCAAGAGAAGCAAAAGGAAAATCTTCTATGTCAAGTTTTTTTGGGTTTTCTTTTTCGTTTTTGGTGATTTTACTTGTGATAGGAAAATATCCTTTACTAAATGTGAACTTCTCAACTATGGGAGAAATTAATGATGATGAAGACCTGACCTCTCTTGGGGAGGAAATGACTGGCTCAGTTGCTGCCTGGTTAAAACCACAAAATACATTTGCTCTAGTAACTGCTCTGATTATTGCTTAAAGATATCTAGCCTAGGCTTGTATAATTAAAAATATCACACAGAAATTGTTTTGAGATGTTGGTTTTACACACACATTTATGTGTATATATGTGTGTGTGTACACAGACACGTGCAGTTGCTGAGGTGAGCGGCTCTGGTGCAGGGGAGGGTTTACTCAGCCAGGGGAGCCTCAGGGAAGTGAGGAAGCTTCAGGAGCCACAGCAGCTCGTGGCACAGCAGTGAGGGGACCTGGGAAGGGCCAGGGGCAACAGGGCTGAGCCCAGACATGTGCAGAGAAACTCTTGGATAGCACCACGAACAGTGCCAGTGAACAGTGCCACAGACAGTGCCAGTGTGGCAGTTTGGATGGGAATTTGCATGGAATGGCACGCAGGAAGGGGCTCTAACTCTGCCAGCCTGAGCAGGGAGCAATGGTATCTGCCATTATCAGAGTTATCAGTGCACACTGAAAGAACTTTAAACTCGGCTTGAAGAGGGAAAGGGACAAAACCAGATTCGGTCAAGGTAACCCTCGGGGCAGCACACCAGTGTTTGAGGGAGTGTGTGTGCCAGTGAGGCCCTTTGGGCTGCTCTCTCAGAGAGAGAGCCCTTGTGACAGCAAAGACATAAAGCATGGGAATGCCTCCAAACAGTCATGTAGAAATTAGGGCTTCTCCCCCAAAAGAGGTTTCAGGATCAATATCCCAGCTGAAGGGCATCTACACCAGTGCACACAGCACAGACAATGAACAGGAGGAGCTGGAAGCCATTGTGCAGCAGGAAAACGGTGGCCTAGCTGCCATCATGGAAACAAGGTGGGATGACTGACATAACTGGAGTGCTGCAATGGATGGCTATAAACAAGGAGAGGCAGTGGGGTAGCCCTGTATGTTAGAGACTGTTTTGAGTGTCTGAGCTGAATGGTGGTGGGAGCAGCGTGGAATGTTTACAGGTAGGAATCAGAGAAAGGTCCAGCAGGCAGATATCCTGCTGGGAATCTTTTAGAGACCACCCAGCCAGGATGGAGAGGCAGATGAGATATCCTGTAAGCAGCTGGGAGAAGTCTCACAATTGCTGGCCCTTGTTCTCATGGGGCAGGAATGTGTAGGATGTGTCTGGAGTGTGTTGAAGAGAAGTTTCCAACTCAGCTGGTGAGGGAGCCAGCAAGGGAAGGCACCTGCTGGACCTGCTGTTTTCTGTGAAGAGAAGGACTTGTAGGTGATGGAGGCCATCTGGGGTACAGGGATCACGAATTCTTGGAGCAGTAAGGAGGGGGATCTGCAGAACTGCCACACTGGACCTCCAGGGGACAGACTTTGGCCTGTTTAGGAGCCTGGTTGACAAGAGTCCCCTGGGAGACAGTCTAAAAGGAGTCCAGGACATTCCTCAAGAAGGAAGTCCCAAAGGCACAGAAGAGACATGGTTTAGTGGTGGACTTGGCAGTGTCCGACTCCATGATCTAAAAGGTCTTTCCCAACCTAAGTGACTCTGTGATACAGTGTATTTTATAATAATTCTACAGACAGTTCATACATCATCAGGTCTTGTATTATTTCATCAGTTGTTTCCATAAACTGATTTAGATTCAAGAACTTTCCCCATGTTTTCTTTATTCAAAGCATGATGTCACTTTATACCTCTTTCTGAAAAGGTGTTTTCAAGTTATCCTTTATTTTGTGTTTGTTTGAAAGTCAGGTCTTTTGTATTTCAGCCATATAATCATTAGTGTATGACTTGAATTTGTATTTTTTCCTTCTGTGAGTTTAATACAGAAACAAATGCTAGAAGTCTGAAAATAAAATTTGTAGTATCTTAAACAGCTTTTCCCTGTGACTTTTGTATGCCATGTGACCTTCTGAAAGCTATGAAGTGATTTTTTTCAACTGCACTGTAATGTCTGGATATATACAGCTAATGTGAAATCTAAAACACACCCATATAACATAATTTAAAGGATTTTTTTTAATTCTACTTAAGTTCATTTTTTTAGAGAAGATTTCTTCCTCTCATTGACAGTTAAAAGTACAAATCTTACTTCGTGTAAAAGTGAAGTTAAATGTTTTCAATAAGCGCACAGTACTGCTTTCAGCGCCGTTCCTGCCCGTGTTGTTTCTCTCCCCGCCGGCTGTGGGTGGAGTGCGCCTGGGCCTGCAGGGGCGCGGCGCGGGGCGCGCGGCCGCCGCCAGGGGGCG